>PVQA01001065.1:0-27879 GCA_002980515.1 Fusarium burgessii | reverse complement strand
GTCTAGGGGTGTACGGGGTGGTGGGGAAATACGTTATATTTTTTTTAAACTTTATTTATATCCATAGGCGTATTCGTAGCTGTTGATCGCGTGCGAAAAGGTTTAACTTAGTGATGTCGTATTGGGAGTGTAATTGACGAGGATCTACATACCCGCAACTTTACTTATTAGCTTATGCGGTTAACCTTAAATACTGCTCAAACTTTACAACTACATATCTTTCTCGAATCAATCATTCGCAAACGTCTAGACTTTAGATCTAGACTTGTGAGACTTTTCGCCACGATAAGACTATGCTGTTCGTAGGTAAAGATTCGCAACATCAGTATCCCACCAGCTTCAGCTTATCGTCGTAAATAATACAGCGAATCACGCAGAGGCAGTGGGATAGCCTGGAAGGAGATCAATAGTCTGTGAGGGATTTAGACCCTGCAGTCATATCACTATTATAGATGCATTACTAACTGTGGTCGTTTCGGTCCACTTGTCCGCTTGGGGGAGTAATCCGCTGAACCTAAGCCTTTTACAGGCGATGCAGCCGCCGGACTCACCACGATCTTCCCCCATAGTTCCCTGCACCTGGGGATTCGGTCTCTTGGCCGTCTTTGGACATGGAATATTGCTGACATTCTAACCGGACCCTCCGCTGAGAGACCCCATGTTAGCTCTAGTGCAGGGACCAATGGGTAATGTGCTTATAATCCTACGTCGCGCATCGCAGCTCAATTGAAGGGATCACCATCATCGACATTCCTCAATCATGGCTCGTGGTCTTCTTACTCTCTGCGTCAGCGCACTCCTCGCTACGGCGGGCGCTGTAAAGCCCATCGTCAAGCCCGCAGATGTAGTCTTTGTCAATGGCGAGATCTACACCATGTCTCCGTCCAACGGGCATGCATCGGCTCTCGCTGTGCGCGGCGGAAAGATTGAGTACGTTGGCAACAAGAAATCCGCCGACAAGTACATTGGCAAGAACACAAAGGTCATTGATCTCAAGGGAAAGATGGCCATGCCCGGTCTTGTTGACTCGCACATGCACGTCCTCTCTGGTGGTTTGTTTCTCCTCAAATGTGATCTGAACTACCAGTCGCTGGCAATTGACAAGGTCCTCGAGCATATCCAAGGATGCATTGATGGCGAGACTGGAAAGACGGACAATGATTGGCTTGAGGTTGTCAACATGGACTATGCTGGTCTTGTTGGGAAGAGCGGAAATGTTGGAAAGAAGCAGCTCGACAAGCTCAACACCAAGCGACCCCTCATTATCCGATCCAGCGACTACCATACCGTTCTCGCCAACTCGCGCGCCCTCGAACTCTCCGACATTGACTCAAACACCAAGGACCCCGCCGATGGCAAGATTGTCCGTCTTCCTGGCAGCCAAGAGCCTTCGGGCGCTCTCTCAGATGGCGCCTCTGCTCTCCTCGCTGGTCCTCCTCCTCCCACTGCCGAGGAGAACGTCGAGGCTGGCCGTGCGGCCCTCAAGCTTCTTCGCGAGGCCGGTATCACCACCTTCCAAGAAGCCGCTGCTGGTGAGGAACACCACACTCTCTTCAGCACCATCAAGGCTGAGGATGGTCTCTCTGCACGCGCGTACTTTGACTACCGCATCGAAGCACCCAAGTCTGTTGACGGTGTCCCCGCGCTCGTCAAGGACGTTGTCACGAAGCTGACTCCCTGGCACGATAACAAAGCCATTGGTCCCAAGCCTACACTTAAGTGGCAGGCGATCAAGGCTTTCATCGATGGTGTCATTACTTATCCCGCCAACACAGCTGCTCTCATTGATCCCTACTGGGCACCCGTCAACAGCTCCGACCTGGATGGCAAATGGGCTCCCGATAAGAACTCTCTCAACAACCCTTACTGGAAGCCTGATGTCCTCACCAAGACCCTCGAGCTCCTCTTCCTTGCTGGATTTGACGCTCAATTGCACGTCGACGGTGATCTTGCTGTTCGTGTTGGTCTCAACGCTGCTGAGTCGTTCCGCAAAAAGTATCCCAAGAAGGATTTCCGTCTCGGTCTTGCTCACGATGAGTTGTCGCACGAGAAGGACTGGCCTCGCTTTGCCAAGCTCAAGGTCGATCCCATCGTCAGTTATCAGTGGGCGCAGCTCAGCTCATTCTACATCCCCACCACCTTCAAGTCGCTCGCCGACTACCGCAAGGACAATCTCCAGGCCTGGGCCCAGATTGAGAAGGCGGGCCGCCCTCTTGTTTATGGAAGCGATTGGCCTGTAAGTGACACCAATTTACCGCGTCAGAAACATGTCTAACAACAACAACAACAGATTGATCCTCTCGATGAGTTCCTCGCACTCAAGGTGGCCGTTACCCGACGGGGTGACCCAGAGAACCCAAACTCCCCCGCATCCCAAGGTCCTCCCTTTGATGGAAAGTTCCCCGGCGAAGGCATCTCCCGTACTTCCGCCCTCCAATCCATCACCATCAACGGCGCCCGCTTCCTCCGCGCCGACAAGCAGATCGGCTCTCTCGAGGTTGGCAAGCTCGCTGACATTATCATCCTCGAGAACAACTTCTTCAAGGTCCCCGAGTCCAAGCTGGGCCGCCAGAAGGTTCTGTTGACCATGGTTGGTGGTGAAGTGGTTTATGTGGCTGACGGACAGAATTTTGGCGTCAAAGCTAAGTTCCCCAACGACGACAAGCACAGCGCTAAGCTCGCCCGTCGCACTATTGGCGGCTTCAATGGCAACGAGCTGTCAGAGAGGGCCAAGGCCGACGTTGCCAAACTTCGAAAGCGTGGCACTTGTGTGCACAAGCATTGAGCGCGAGTCAGGAATATGAGCTGACGGGACGTGTATACAAGTCAATTTACTACCTACCTACATATAGAAACTTGTAATAATCCATGGAACAATTCACAATATGATCTGATGAGCTGCATCAAAGCGTAACAATAGTCGTCTTGGCTGCAGATTCTCGAAGGAAAAAGTAAGCAGTATCCCGTAGATCGAGTCAACGCCCTTGTTCCGCAGTTTTCCGCTGCAGAATCATCCATCCATGGGCTGCACGCGGCCGCCGATCACAGGGATCTCACTGCTGACACTGCAGAACCAACAGGTACGCGAAATGATTTCGGGGGGGCCTATCGGAATTAGTAGAGGAAAACTGTTGGTGCGCATACGGTTGTAAAGCCAATATTAGCAAGGAGGAGGTGGCTCACATCTGCATGAACGGGTAGGATCCGTTATATCCGCTTATCGGTCTATCCCAGTTCTGGAACACACAGAACAGGATGTCCCATGAGACTTGTTCATGATACCAGCCCAAAAGCCAGGGACAAGGGCTGGTTATATTGCCATTTATCATCAAGGGTGTGAAAGGGGCGGCGGCGGTTTCTGGTTAGACAATCTGTTTGTTCCTTCGGAAAGAAACCACACAATATTTCCGACTTTGGGACAATGTCCGTGAGCTTTTAACAAAATGACCCCTTCACTTACTCTGATTGCCAAAAAGTTCAGTGCCCCCTCGCTTTGACTCATGATCTGACTTGATTCTGCAGCATTTCTTTTCAGCTCTGTTGGTTGTATGCTTCTTTGATTCAGTTGTGGCTAGATGAACGACTTATGAAGATTCTTGGCAACACACGTGGTAATCAGCATTACATCGGGGTCGATCATGTTCATCCCAAGTCTCAGCTCTCAGCCCTATTCGCTCTCGGAATGAAGGCTTTTGATTGTTTCGCTTGCGATGCGAAGGGCTTCATGCTCGTCGAGTCTCGACTAGAGCTGATGGTGTGACTTTTCTCACCAGGGTTTCCTAGAGGGTGCCAAAAAAGCCTCCAACAGAAAATTTACTTTTGCGTGTGCAAAAATGGCGTCTTGTGTGTCAGACGTATTTTTGACACCTCGAGAGTGCCAGTAGCGAGATTCCTCATCAGGCGAGGGACGCCGTAGCGTAAACTCTAAATACTCCGCCTGAAGCCACTAGAGGGCGCCACTTGATAAGCTTAGAGTCAAGCTAAAAAAGAAAACGGGGGTGATTTCCGTCAGTCCACGATTACCGGGGCTAACCTTGGTATGAGACGGGGCCATTTTTGGGTTTTATCCAGGCCACGTCCCCCAGTAAATTTTATGGCGATCACTCTGCGTTTCCGTCTACTCTTGTTGCATTGCATGGTCCAAACGAAAGCATAATCGACACTCTTTTACTTGTTATTCCCTTTTTTTTCTTTTTTTTTTAATGCTGTAATCACTTCTGGGGTCTCACAATGATCTCTGCGCCGACTGGCGCCGCTGTGCTGGTAAGTCAGGTCCCCCGAGTCCACCAAAATCCACCCACTGAATTAGGCTCTAACCCACCTAATTTAGGCAGTGAACTTTGGCCTCATTGCACTGGCTGCTGCCATCATCGGTGCTCGAATCTACCTGCGACTCGTGATACAGAAACAGAGACTCGTCGCTGCAGACTGGCTACGAATTGCGGCATGGATCGCGTCTTTTGTTTCGGCGTCGTTCGATATCATCTATATGAAGGAGGACGTGTTGAAACCTGAGATCAACTACACCCTTGTCAATTGGGATGTTCCGCCAGAGAAGCTATCCAGAGTGCTCAAGGTAAATATCATGATCACCAAATGAAACAACATGAAAAGCTGATGAGTGATGCTCTAGTATATGTGGGCTAGCGTCATCCCTTTCTTCGTGACCTTCTACCTCTGCAAGGCATCCCTTCTCGTCGTCTATATACAACTGTTCCCGCCGTTTATGAAAAAGAGGAGATTCATCCTCTGGAGTGTAGTCGTTTACTGTGCATGTGCATTGGTCGTGTCACTATGCCTGCAGCTATTCCTCTGCTTCCCTATTCAGCGAAACTGGTATGTCAAAAGTCTCGTCCTTTCTCATGCTGTCTAACTCAATATCAGGTCAGTATTAGGACCGGAGCCCATGTGTGATGCTTCTGCCTTGGTCACTACATTCCAGACTGCCTGGGCTCTGCACTTTTCAGGAAGTCTCATGCGTAAGTTGTCCTGGCCTGCTAAACTACACAGACTAATCGTTGTTCAGTTTTTGCTCTGCCTTGGCTAGTTCTGTATAAGCTCAACATGCGGAAGAGAGTCAAGATTGGTGTCTATTGTGTTTTCCTCCTGGGACTAGTCGACATTGCATTTTCGCTCACACGTTTCTTGACTATTCAACTAAACGTCGTCGGTGACTTTCGTTCCATCACAACGATTGGTGAGTTATATACCCATTTACATCAAGGCCTCTCTAACAAGTCATAGAACTCTGGAGTGGACTCGACGTTTACATCGGTCTCATCATCGCCTGTCTTCCCGCTCTCCGACCATATCTTCGCAGAAAGGGATCCAAGTACGATTACAACTACAACACATCAGGCAGACGCGCAAACAACTCGTCCGGCGCACCAGTTCGACGAGCAGCACAGAGTGGCTTCGAAGAAATCGACGAGACTCCCTCGCTAGAAGGTGACCCCGGTGCTGGCCCGTGGGCAGGAGGATCGCATTCCCCTGAGCTCGTCGGGGGATGGAGCGATAAGAAGAGCAATAGAAGCGATATCGAGCTTGTTAGTCTCGATGTAGCGGCCAAGGATAAGATGCATGTATGAAATGATGATGTAAAAGCGGAGGCTATGTACATAGAGTTAATTACTAATTACACTGTTCATATTCATGTCGGAACGACGATTCCTTTAATTTGCAGACTTGAAAATTTCATGGTGCGCTAAATGTGATCTTTACCAACGACATACGGCTCGGGCGGGCATAATATCCCTGCAAAGGAATGCATTGGCTGGTCTTGGCCTTCAGGGATCATGACTCGATGAGCGGCCGGCTGGCATCAGATGATACGATTGGTTAGGAGAAATTGAGAGACAAGATTGTTCTGGGGAGAAAAGATGTTGTGATGGAACAGCACAAAGAAATCTCCGAAGCCTGGGTCACAAATTTCAAACGAGTTTCGGAAAGCTACGTCTAAGTAGCTTAGAGATCTTTGTAGTGGATAGATCAATTCTTGGATTACATCCTTAGTGCCTGATCATCCAATTGAGACGGAAAATTGTAAACCCGATATCTAAACCTGCTTCAACTCCAGTTTAGCAAAAATGAAATCGACATAATAGCCTTCACAATGGAGGCCTCACTTCCATATCATGAACCCTCAATAACAATCATCGCCATTCTATCAAGCTTTATTCTTCTACTAAGTCTTGTTAACTATGGTCTAGATAAAATTGCTTATTGCGGTCTAATTGGCCAGATTGCTCTTGGTACAGCTTGGGGTACACCAGGTGCAAAATGGCTCTCTCGCGAGGTTGAAGGCGCTATAGTGCAGCTGGGATATCTTGGCCTTATCCTTCTAGTATTTGAAGGTAAGTCAAATATCTTATGTGGGCAGAATATTTTCTAATTCTTGTTATAGGTGGCCTGTCAACTTCGTTCAGATCACTCAAGGCCAATCTAGCTCTTTCGTCTATCGTAGCCACCACTGGAATTCTTCTTCCTATTGGCCTGTCATTCGCTGTGATGCCTATGCTCAACGCAACTCCATTGCAAGCATTCGCTGCTGGCGCCGCACTTTGCTCTACCAGTCTTGGTACGACATTCACCATTCTTGGCACAAGCGGTCTTTCTGCAACGCGTCTCGGTGTTGTCTTGACAAGTGCCGCTATGATGGATGATGTCATAGGTCTCATTATGGTTCAAGTTATTTCGAACCTTGGTGGTGATGCCTTTGATGCTATTACAGTCGTAAGACCAGTATTGGTATCTCTTGCTTTTGCAATCATCATTCCTATCTTGTGTAGATTTGTCGTTTTACCTCTCACCATTCGCCTCAATGCTTTCCGGCAGGCCAATCCGAGTTCGAAAATTTCAAAGATTTTTGGTGTGAACCAGACTGCTTTTGTTATTCATACAGCATATCTGCTTGGTATAGTTATTGGTGCAACTTTTGCAGGCACTTCAAGTCTCTTGGCTGCTTACATATCAGGCGCAACTATTAGTTGGTGGGATTCTGATGTTCCTCATGTCGAGATTCAAGAGACCAATTCCAATGTAACTCAGGAATCAGGAGGAACTATCGTCACAGACGACCTAACTACCCAAGAGCCCGTCTCTGGAGGAAGGGCTGTGCACAAGGTGATGGAAAGCGGCTCAGGTGCTGAGATTTTCCATCACTACTACGAGCCAGCTCTTCAACGCATTCTCAAGCCTTTCTTCTTTGTAAGATTAGTCTCGTCTACTGTTATGAATAAATACTGACTTATTTCAGGCCTCTATTGGATTTTCTGTCCCCATTACAAAGCTATTCACAGGTCCCATCGTATGGCGTGGCGTCATCTACACCATCCTTATGATATTGGCCAAGCTTGCTTGTGGCCTCTGGCTTATGTCTTTTACCAATCCCTTCCGGTTTCCTGCACAGCTTACCCAGATACTCACACCCAAGCTCAAAAGGTCTTCGAAGGGGTTGGTACCTGGTGCTCAATGCACAGAAAACCCATCCGCCCGTGATGAAGCTAGTGTAACTCAGGAAGTAGAAGGACGAGATGTCATCCCCCTGGAGCCCGCCACCGACACAGATACATCCCAAGCTCACCCTCAAGTCCGAAACTCAACACCCAAGCCCGAAAAGGCATTGTCTCTCTACCCAGCGTGTATCGTCGGTATTGGCATGGTAGCTCGAGGCGAAATTGGATATTTGATTTCTGCCCTGGCTGAAAGCAAGGGCATTTTTGGTGCATCAGCGGATGGTCAATCATCGGAAATCTTTCTCATCGTCACCTGGGCCATTACACTGTGTACGATCATTGGACCGATATCTGTGGGCTTGATCGTGAACAGGGTTAGAAAACTCGAGAATGGAAGTAAGAAGGAGAAAGGAGAGGGAAAGAGGAACGTTCTCGGGGCTTGGGGCGTGAGTTGAACAGCTGTTGATATGGTCTGAGAAACTCCGTGCTCTATCGAATAGAAATAGATTAGCTAGAGTTTGAAGAATAGCGCCTAGATGATAAGAAGAATCATATTAGTACTCTCTATAAAATTATCAGATTGGTTTTGAAGAGTTGCTAATGGCGAAATAATGGGAGGGATTGAAACATGAATCCTTCAACACACTCTTCTGAAATCATCATACTAGGACTTCTTGATTTAATCCCTTTGAATATATCGAGCTAACTTTTAGAAAGAAATCCAAAGATATCTGTATTGAGACTGTCATTCATAACCGAAGAACCATATAACGATTTCGTTCGCCGCTGAGGCGGATGATTAATAACAAAAGCTATAGAAAATAAAATTACGTCATTGGCTTGATGAAGAGTCCGCCTTGGTAACTTCGACCGTTGTTATCATAGTCTTGGTGATACCGCTACGATATTGTCCTCTGTATCCTGCGTTGCCTGCACTCTCATCACTCGACCTCCCCTCAATCTCAGTCTGTACCGTCGTACTGTTCATCACGCCGGATGCGTTGGCTATCCTATCTCGAAGCTCATACTCTTGTTGACCAATATTGATAGCCTTCTGACTGCTCGTCTCATCATCGCCCCTTCGACCACTAGACAAGACATGCCAGTTCTTACCACTGCGGATTGTGCCACTCCGCAAAGTACCGCGACCATAATTCGTATTGCCCGTTGTTGGTGTCTTCTTGGAGTTCTTGCCATAGGTACTACCAAGGAATCTTCGGAACAAAGGTCGCAGACAAGGAAGACTACCCGCGATGATACCAACGTTGAGCTCAACGCTGGTCCAGATTGTAATGTTGCGAGAATCCCATAGCCAGTCGCCAAGTTTACCGTAGTTGGTGACGTAGCCTAGCTTGGTGAAGGCAGCAGCACAGGCAAACACGCCAAGACTCAGAATGCCGATGAGTGTTACTCGAGTGCGGAAGTGGACATTGAGGTTCCAAAGCATAGGTGTTGGGATGATGATAGCGAAGAGGAGATCGGTTAGGATATTGAACGCCGAGTTTGTGTACGAAAGGGTTTGTAGTGTCTTTTGTGACCAGCACTTCGAAGGTACGCTGGGGTCCCAGAGAACACGGATGTCTGTGCATTGGAAGATAACGGTCTGCAACACCAGATATTAGATGGGCCAGATAAAGAATAATGGTGGGAGTGACATACAAAGAAACATCCAATAGTGTAGATTGACATGAAGACCATAATGGAGAGGATCAACCATTTGTAGAACTTGGTCGAGGCAATTCGTAGAAGGGCGCATCCGACGGAGAGTTTAACGACACAGATTGCTATTAAGAAGATCGGTTGGCTTATAAAGTTCAACTTCATTCCTGTCATGTAGACGTCTGGGTCAACATCGCCAATATGCTTTCCACCGCCATAAGCAAGTTGAGCAAAGATTACGCCTTGACCTGCCCAGGACAATGCTATGGTGAATATCATGAAGGCGTCCTGTAAGCGGAATTGATTAGCAATAGTATACAGTACACTCAGATGAAAGCAGTGGGAGGTCACGAGATAACAAAGAAGGAAAAGAAAACAAAGGAGCTGAGGGTTTGGTACAACTTACATCCCAACCAATATTGCGGATCATAAACAACCGCACGTAAACACGGGCCAGAACAACAATACTCGCCAACGTGATCACCGGGACCGTAGAAGCAAGAATATCAATTGCTCCATTCTCGTCAGGATTCGAAGGAAGCTCAACCTTGGGATCCATGATGGACGAGACAATGATGTACAAAGACCCAAGACCTTGGGACGATGGAGAAGGGGCAGAATAATAAGAAAAGAAAGATGCATGCGAGAGGGGGCAGCCAGGGGTTCTCTATTGATCCTTTACGTCGCGTGTACCACGTTTTTGACAGGGTTTTTTACGAGCTAGAACAGAACTTTCCACGCCGATCAGGAAATCAAAGTCAAAGAGTATGCATAGTACCTCGGCTGCGCGTCCACTAGAAGCACTCTATCATTGCCTTGACGCGGATGAAACTACCAAGTTTAATCAATCTTTTACACATCTTTGATCTAAAGCCCTTGTAATGGCCACTGTGACTTTGACGTTCAGGTGTATCATACGAGTTCCCTAACGGGGAGTCTAACCCTGGCTGGCCATGTTGGACTTGCCCAGATTGGATTGATACATATGCAGGTCCTCTGGATAATGTACTCATGAAACGCTCAGGTCTCGTTCTTGTTCTGTATTCAGGTTATAGCCGAGGCTAATAAGGAGGTAGGGTAATATCCTAGTGCCCAATGCGGTGCATGCATTGGCGGCCCACCTGATGAAGTGCGCGAGGTCGTCTCGAGCCAAATGTATTGTACATGATATGATATGTATATCTGCTACTCAATGGGTCGTACTTAATCTTGCAGTTACATGCAACTCCACGATCGAGAATGCGTGGATTATCATGTCCCTTCAAAGTGAAACATCGAGGTAACATTGAGTGATTCGCGAAGGAGATCGACATGAGGATCAGCAAAGAATGTCCTACTAGTCATGCTAGTCTAGTTAACGGAGAAAAAAAAAGAGTCAAAATACAAATCTTTGTCCCGCCACTAACGGGAATGTCAAAGTTCGTGTCCGAGATGTTATGGATCCAAAAACTCCACTCAGCTTAGCACGGAACTGTTCCGGATCACCAACCCTAGTGTATTCCGGCGTCAAAGCGTCAAGTTAGCGTTGTTCTACGTTATTACTTCAACGCGCATAGTGACCTGAATTCCAGGGCCCTTGAATGTGATAAGAATGTTGGTTCATGGCTTGTATATAACCTCAGTAAAAATCATGCATTTCCTCAACTGACCACCTACCATAAGTACTCTATTCCCCTGAATTATAAGTCGTCCTGTGGCGTAGTTGATTGATCCCTGTTATTACATACAAGACTAATGCAAACCCGCTGAGGATCCCAAAATCGGATTAGATCTAAGCTATGACTGATCTGGCCGAACGAACCGGAACCCCTCAGTCTCGGCAACAAGGGACGGACTTAGGGAATCCACATAAAAGTTCTCTTCTACCGTTGGTTCTAGCGATTTAGCTAATGTCGCCTCGGGGGTATATTCCCATTAGAGATGTAAGCGTACTTTACACCAATCGAGAGTCCCTAGGTCAGCATCCATGGATTGGCCCTGAACAATTCTGCTTGGTGACCCTTGACCTTGAAATGCAGGAGAAGGGGAAATGTTCAAGGGGATGATACAGTAATATATAACTCATCACACTTCTGCATACAAAAGAGTCTTCACTCACTGGTCCTTCAAGCCAAACACCGGTGCTGCAGAGAAGATCCTTGCCATTTCTTTCGTCCCTTCTTTCTATTGTAAAGGTTGCCATCATGCGTGCTGGTTTCATTTCCCTCCTGGCCCTTAATGCCGCTGGTGTTTTGGCTGCCCCTCAGGCCACCACCATTGACTCCTCTGCCCCCGAGGTCACCAACATTGATGAGCTTGCTGATCTCGCTGCAGCAGCATATGAGACTGCTCAGGATCTTGCTGGGGATAAGACCAAGCGTGCTAGCACCTGCAACTGGAGCAACGTCCGCGTTCGAAGAGAATGGTAAGTTGTCCAGCTTCCGAAATCTGCCAACTCGTCTAATCTTGTGCCAGGGGCACACTCTCCAAGAAAGAAAAAAAGTCGTACATCGACGCTGTCAAGTGTCTCCAGTCCAAGCCTTCCAAGTCTCCCGCATCTTTCGCCGCCGGTGCCAAGACGCGTTTCGATGACTGGGTTGCTGTTCATCTGAACCAGACTCAGATGATCCACTACACTGGAAACTTTCTCACATGGCACCGATACTTCACTTGGCTGTATGAGGAGGCTCTTCGAAATGAGTGCGGCTACAAGGGAACTCAGCCTGTAAGTATACTCACCATATTACCAAGATTAACTGACTAACATGGCTTATAGTACTGGGACTGGGCTCTTACTGCTCTCAGTGGCCTCAACAAGTCTCCAGTCTTTGATGGCAGTGACTTGTCCCTCTCTGGTGACGGTGAATTTATCCCCGATCAGCCCGACATCATCCTCGGTGCCTCGAGCGGTCTTCCTCCCGTTTACCTCCCCGCTGGCTCCGGTGGCGGCTGTGTCAAGTCTGGTCCTTTCAAGGACATGAAGGTCAATCTTGGCCCTGCAGCCCTCGATCTTCCCGGCGGTCTCGTCGCTGCCAACCCCAACCCTCTGGACTACAACCCTCGTTGCTTGAAGCGTGATCTCAGCGATGCTGTCAACAGGCGCTTCGCAAACGCCACTTCTATCCTGAACAACATTCTCAAACCCAAGACTGTTCTAGACTTCCAGATGCAGATGCAGGGTGTTCCTGGCACTGGTGACATTGGTATTCATGGAGGTGGCCACTACTCCCTCGGTGGTGATCCTGGTCGAGATGTCTTCACTTCTCCTGGTGATCCTGTCTTTTATCTGCACCACTCTATGATTGACCGTGTCTGGTGGATCTGGCAGATGCTTAACCCCAAGGAGCGTGTTTACGGCAAGAATGCTGTCCAGGGCACAAATACTTTCCTCAACATGCCTCCCAGTGCTGATACTACGCTTGACGATTATGTCAACATTGGCTGGGTTGGTCCTGAGCGACAGATCAAGGACCTCATGAGCACACTTTCTGGGCCTTTCTGCTACGTTTACCTGTAAACGACAGTGAAGAGTTGAATTTGTATATAGCACGTATTCGTCTTCATCCGCTGCGCGTTTCAATTGTTACATGAATAGACTTTAATCCTATCAACTCTCTAACTTGACCTTCAATCTTTAATCGTTTTCTTGGTGAAGTCATGATCCTAGCAGCTCATCAACGTTTTCCGAGATCTTGACCCGCGTCTTCCGTAGCATCCATCCCACCCAAGACGGGACGTCGGATCTCAGATGGGTAACTTTGGAGAAGCATCTTAGCCCCCGGGTATGGTGGTATGATGGTGCATCAGTCCCTTGGCACCGGGTAATCAATCAAGCGACATTCACTCAGGGTCCAGGCCCACGAGTTCACTCCGCTGACCATGATAAGTTCATATGCCGGAGCATTTTCTACATACAGTTTGCAATGCAACCCTCCACAATCTCAAGTCGACAAAACTGCCAAGCATAATTCTTGGCACGTGCTATGAAACCCCAGCATTTCTGGCACATCTTGTCATTTCTCACCCTGGAAGAAATCACGGGCTGATGCAACCCATTCTCCGCGAAAACTTTTAAGGGTAGCATCAATCACCCCTGCATTCCGCGAATGCTACCAAGCCGCCGTGGCTTTCATAACCTAGTCCTATACTTGCTCTCTTATTCGCAACTACGACCGGGCTTTTCGGGTTGTTTGCTCGGAGGAATTCTTCCTAGTTTTGTATTCCTCGGATGAAAGTGGCCGGCTCAGGCGTTATTTAGCCTTGAACGGGATTTGCACAACTTCGTTGAAGAGTTGAAGCTTCTGATGCCGGTATCTCTGCAAGATATATCAAGCCAACTTTCTTAGGCTTCAGGCACCAAGTATGCAACCTTAACAGAGATTATTTCCACAATTAAAAAGAAAGTACAACTCCATTATTTCATAACATTTAAGTTTCTGATTCACCTCTATAGAGCTCCCAAGTCGTCTAAGATTTACTGTAGTCATAAAATCCCCGCCCGCTCTTAACGCCTAGGTTCCCTTCATCCAAAAACTTCTGTAGGTATTCGCGAGGTGCACTCGGGATATTTCCCCTCGCATCAGCATAATGCTGCTCAATGTCCAGCACTACATCCAAACCGACTACATCCATCTGCTCAAAAGGACCCTTTGGTGTTTTCAATATGCCTTTGAAAATATCGTCGATTTCTTCTGGTGTTGCGGCGCCTTCTGAGGCTGCGAGGAGAGCCTCTCTCTTAATGGCTGCCCATATCCTGAAAGAATTGAATTAGAAGATGTAGAAAGCGGGGCTGGAGAAGAGTTACCTGTTGTAGATATATCCCATTGATGGCTTCTTTACGTGAAATGGTGAGAAGCCATGGGCTTTGCATTGCTCCATCATCAGTGTGATATATAAAGGGTTGGTAGTCTCATGGCCCATGATTTCGATTTCTGATATCCGTCAGCTACACATTCAACAACCCAACAGGGACTCCATGAACTTACCAGGTGTTTCAGGTGGCCAGTCTACATGATTTATATTAGCATGACCACTTCACTGGCATGTTTTTCACTCACATGAATGAGCACTTAGAAAACGGCTCTCGTTTCTGAGGTTGAGACCCTGCAGTATCTCTGAGCAGGAATAACTACTAGAGTTTGACGCAATGATGGTATCCCTTGGGGCAAGTGAATCAAGCTCAGAGATGACTTTTGTCTTTAGCTCGATTTGCTCCGGAACACACTTTTCAGTTAGCTTTTAGCCATGTTGACGGCTTACATTTGCCTACCTCGACTACCAACCATGCAGCCTGAAGGGCCTCGCGCAAAGTTTCAGACGAATGAGTGATGATTCTCCCCCAAGAAGAAGCTTTGTTGTTTGAACTTTGTCGAAATTCCTCGATGGCCTTGATACTGGCTTGAAGCTGGGCTTCTTGACCGTCGACTAGATGGACATCATTTCCTCTACTAGACCACTGAGATATGATTATTAGCAAAAGCAACTTCAAGAATTAAAGCACTAATGAGGAAAACGGACCATGAATGCGAGACGTCTTCCTTGAGTGCCCGCTCCGATCAAAGTGACCGACGTCCTGGGAGTTACTGTAAGAACCATGTTGCCGAAATGAGAGAATTTGATTATTTCCAAGATTAGATTTGTTTAACTGATGAGAAGAGGTTGAAATAGAAGCAAGGAAAGAGTCAGTCCACCAGATCTTGGAGAGAAAATGATCGTCGTCATTTCGGATCCGGACCATGATACGCCAGAAGCTAACTTGATGAGTGGCAAATATCTTCACTCCATTTCTGTCATCGGATCCGAAACAAAAATCAGGGTAATCGTAACTGAAAATTGTCTCTGAGGTCAGTGGCTGAACTCGTTCGAGTTGGGGTAATTTGATTACTTATTCCGCCCTGCGGAAAGCTACGACGCCAAGTCCATGGTCGGATGTATTGTATCACTTCTTACATATGCAGTCTAACAATACGGTACTTGTGTCGGCCAAACAAAGAGCCTGCGCTTTGACTTGACGGAATCAGTGTTTAACATTTATACTAAAATACTAGGCTGTGCACTATACTCATCAGACGTTGAGAACTTTGCTATCGCTGCCTGAACAGACTTTGAGCTCTGCGGCAAACGCCTCAACGTTCTCTCAAGCGTAGATAATAAACTCTGATAAGTCTCTTCGGTGATTTTTCCAATTCCAAAGTCGCGGTCAATAGCTTTTCGCAGTAATTGTACGCCAGCAACTGCATGATGGGGGTACGGATCAATAGATACGATTGGTACTGTAAATGCCGTTTGCCTCCTGCTAAGAGCGTCATCTTCGATTGAGTCGCGAGGCCGTTTCAGTGTAAATGTGTTGTGCAAGCCGAACGCCAGGGTATTCATTACAGTGTTTTCCGCATCAATGCATATGTCGGTTATGTCTGGGAGAAGGTCTTGACGGTCTGTTGCTTCGATAATGTCTACTAGCATCAGGATGCTGAGATGGTAGTGAAGCATAAGAGAAACTATAAACTTAATCAGCAGCTCCTTATCGCAGTGTTGCATCGTGGACTTACACCATCGAAGCTTGGTCTGTTGCCCAAGAAACGGCATGCGTTTATGGCATTCATCCAGAAGCGGTCGATAAATGATACCAAACTGTTTAACAGAGTCCACAACAGCCAGATAAGCTTTTCGAACTTCTGACTCTTCATGACCATCTCGTAAAGCTTCTTTGAATATGGCTGTTACTTTCCATCCAAGAAGTTTCCATGAAGCCCCGGCAGCAATGATTTGATTCGCCCTTTCATCTGTCATATCTGAACTTCCCTGTTTCCACTGCCGCGCGTTCTCGTCGAACATCTTTGCACAAGTTTTGACGAGACGCCATGGAAGTTCGGACTCGAAGCCAAAGAGACCAGAGGAGAGAAGAGATCGACAGTTGAGGGTTAGAGATGCGGAGGTATCGAATGTTAAAGCTGCCCAGTATACGATGCTTTCGGCGTTGATGAATCCTGATGTTTCGATCGACTCTGGTGTCGTGACAATAGCTTGTGATTTTAAGGATGGAGAAACCTTGGAGCCGCTGAATTGTAAATTTCTCTGGCGTGCACGTAGGGTTTGAATCTGTTGCAAGGCTGCATGAACACAGGCCTGGCCAGATATTCCATCCGTCTCTTCTTCCTCTGAAATGCCCTCAGGTATTGGCGTTAGAGCAAACAGAAGTAGCGACAGCATTGATCGATAGGACGGTCTGTTGATGACGCGGAGCATATCTCTCCGAGCGTGCCTCCAAAGAGTCTGAACAAGGCTGCAGTGATCCTCATTTGAATTTGGCTCAGGAGATGTGACTGGGAGCCATCGTGCCGCAAATGCAGAAATGGTGCTCTGCAGAGACTGTTCGATATCTCTACTTCGGCCAATTAGTTGGCTATCACCAGCATCTACTATACATCCGTCAAGATGGCGACAGAGGTCAGATATACTGACGTATTTGTCTGCTAGATTATGACCGAACCTGTTCATGTGAGTATCAGTGATGGAGAGGATTGGTTTAGTACGCACAAGAAAGGACAGCTATATCTTCCCATCCAGGAGCCAAACACTGCCTCGAAGCCCTCTCTGTACAGAGTATCAAGCCATCTGGTGTCTACATTTTCCATGTCGACACTATCCCCTAGATTTGTCATTGGACTTGGACACCATGGTAAAGATGCTGACTCAGGCATTACTGAGACAGTTGAGCTATCTCTGTAAGTATCATGGTCTAGGTTATCTGCAGGACCTTGACCAAACCCCGACTCTTGGGAAACGTCCGTGACTCGGCTTCCGTGTGTTGATGATGTGTCGCTTGTAGGTCGCATTGTCCCTCGACGGGCTCTGCGCTTCACGCTTCCATTGCTTGGTTTGGCATTCTGAAGCCACTGTTCAAGAATTTAATTTCCTATTAGTGAGTTTGGAGTCATGGCGACATACGTTGAAGGTACACGCCAGATGACGGTTTCGACACCGTGTACACGAAGATGTCCCTTCACTGCTCTGGGCATCACAAGCCACACGCGATCTACGACACTCATCGCAGCTGGAGAACTGAGTACGACGTGTAACAAGACCAGTTGGCATATCGGATCCACTAAAGTGAAGGTTGTAGTATGATCACTTAGTCAGAAAAGAGATTCAGGAGTGAATTTCGGATCCGGATGATGTTTGTTGGGAATGTAAAAGAGTCCACTTTATTTGAGAGAGAGAACAAGGAAGACTCTCATCAGATGATGCGGGGTAATGTAGATCCCCCAGTTCAGTTTTAGTCTGGGGTTAAACATTCTAGGTTAGACCGTTTTGACGGTTGATGGTCACATTTTTCACCATGTTTGGGGTTTTTGACTGTTGCAAAACACGAGTGGTGAAAGGGGGGATTGGATGAGATTACGGTTGAAAGTTTTAATTTTGGGAAATTCCTTGTTATCTTTGCCTGTTTTGTTTGTCAACGGGCGCCGCCACATTTTTTTAGTTGTTGTTGATCACTGGTTTGAAAAGGGAGCCATGTATTGTTGACAAGGATCTTCGGAACCGAGGGCCATGACACTCTTTGTTATGACGTACAGGCTTTGGCATTGTAGAAATCCATCAAAGAGAGAGAGAGAGAGAGAGAGAGATTGGGACTGAAAAGGACGGGAAATGGATGATTACGATAAATACATGTACTAAATTAGAGGAGCAGAGTAGCATTTTATTGTTGCAAACATATAGATCCGAGATCTGGTGAATCAAACAATCGAACCATCATCAGAATGACTCGCTCATTCATCACAACCATCGGATCCGGTTCCAACCCAAAAAACCCCCCCACAAAACAAAATCATGTACTTGTTCTCAGTTTCTTATTCCAGATAAGCGTTTTTTTCTTCGATTCCTCACAAAGCTACCCGTTTAGTGCTATTCCGCCCCTCCCCACCAAAGCCCGTCTCCATCTACCGCGTTCCTACAAGCCTCTTACGCTCCATCATCACTCAAAGATCAGCAACACAGATATTGCGGGGGAAAACATGGGGAAGACAAGGGTGTGTGTCGCGACATACTTAAATCCACTGATCGTCCCATCTTTTGGCCATTTCGAATCAGAGACAGAGAGGTTCTTCAGCATTGTTTGCAATCATGACTTCTTATTCTACTCCCCCAAACGAGAAGGCTGAGGTCTTTGAGGCCGAGTCAGCTGGTCGTGGTAATAGAGGCCAGGTTGATCGTATTGATGCTATGGCTACGGCACCTGGTACGACCCTCGACTCGTTTTCTCACCTTGATGAGAAGAAGATTCTCCGCAAAGTTGGTTTTTAACTGCCAATATTAGTTACTACCTTGTCACTAACCACTCTTAGATGGACTTGCGTTTGATCCCCATGCTTGCACTCCTTTACCTCCTCTCTTTTCTCGACCGCAAGTCTCCCCCCCAAACCTCATATAACAATAGCGACTAACCAATCAACCACAGGAGGAAATATCGGCAACGCAAAGATTGAAGGTCTTCAGGAAGATCTCAAAATGAGCCCTGACCAATACAACTGGTGTCTTACCGTCTTCTTCTTCACATACGCCGCCTTCGAAGTCCCATCGAATTTACTCCTCAAGAAACTCCGTCCGAGCATCTGGCTACCTACAATCATGATTGCATGGGGTATTGTGATGACACTCATGGGAATTGTTCAGAACTATCATGGTCTTCTCATTGCGCGCATCTTTCTTGGTGTCACTGAAGCTGGTCTCTTTCCTGGTGTCGCTGTACGTCCACGTTGACTTCTCTAACCTCTGTTGATTTAGCTAACATGTTACAAGTACTACCTCACAATGTGGTATTGTCGTCACGAAATCCAGTTCCGACAAGCTCTCTTCTTCTCGGCAGCTTCCATCGCCGGTGCATTCAGCGGTCTTCTCGCCTTTGGTATCGCAAAGATGGACGGCGTTGGAGGTCTTGAAGGATGGCGCTGGATCTTCATCCTTGAAGGAATCGTCACCGTTCTCGTTGCAATCTTTGCCTTTTGGGCGCTTTACGATTTCCCCGAGACTGCAAGTTTTTTGACTGAAGAGGAGCGCGCTTTCGTCGTATTCAGACTCAAGTATCAGGGTCAGCAAAAGGCTGCAGGTCAGAGCCAGTCTCGTGTGGCGCAGGCTGATGAGTTCAAGTGGGAATATGTCTGGGCTGCGTTCAAGGATTGGCAGATTTGGGTCAACATTTTTGTTTACTGGGGGGTAAGTCAAAGTCAGAGCTACAACAATTTGAAAAGACGCTAACAATGACAGATTGTGTGTCCTCTCTATGGCATCAGCCTTTTCTTACCCACCATTATTCGAAACCTTGGGTACAGTTCCAGCAAGGCTCAGCTTATGACTGTTCCTATTTACATCACTGCAGCTATTCTAGCTGTGATTGTCGCTTGGACATCAGATCGAGTTGGCAAGAGAAGTCCGTTCATCGTGTCTTTTCTCTGTGTCATGGTCGTTGGCTTCACAATGTGAGTCCTCTTTCAAGCCGCATCCTTCAAGTCCGTACTAACTTATTCAGGTGTATTTCTACCCACAACCCAAAGGTCGTCTACGGCGGTGTCTTTATCGCAGCTTGCGCCATTTATCCTGCGTTCCCTGGAGTCATCACCTGGCTGGCCAATAATCTTTCAGGAAGTTACAAACGTAGCGTTGGAATGGCTATCCAGATTGGAATTGGTAATCTCGGTGGTGTGAGTACAGTCTATTCCCTGTGACAAGGCTCTTCTCACTGACATGTATAGGCTATGGCGTCAAACTTTTACCGACAAAAGGATGGGCCTCGCTACATTCTAGGTCACGCTTTAGAACTGGGTTTCATTGGCGGAGGTATCATTGCAGCTCTCATTTTGATCTTCAGCTACAGCCGCATCAACAAGAGCCGTGACAGGAGAATGGCAGCTGGTGAACATGAGACCATCTCGGAAGAGGAACTTTCAGCCAAGGGAGATAAGGCTGTGACCTGGCGATACATGCACTAAGTGTTGGTTAGATAGTAGTTGGATTGCGCAACTAAATTTCTCTGCATGGTGTTGAATTTGCCATTGGAACAGGATCCATTGACTCTTGCTGGCTCTGTTTGCAAGGGCATAACATCTTGCTCCCTTAATCAATTCTGTCACGGATTCAAAGAAGCACTAAAGAAGAAACGAGTTAGTCTCTATTGCGCCCTTGGTTTAACTGTAGCCCCACCCAACCCCGCCTCCTTATTTGTCATTGACGCCCAAGTTTTATTTTATCCATCATTTATTTATTTGAATGGTATTTAATTTCCAAGTCCGGTCTGTTTCTTCGTCGCACCTCATAGTTGCTCCTTTTATCTTATAAAATGTCACTTTATGCCCGACAACTCAACATCAATGACCTTGAGCGGTCACTGGCCGTTGAGACTGCGGCGTTTCCACCAGCCGAGGCCGCCACTCGCGAAAAGGTGTGTGATTTTCGTAAAAGGTCCGAGGTTTATATCTAACCTTGATCTTAGATTGAGTATCGCTTGACCGTCTGCCCCGAGATATGCATAGGTCTATTCCTTCGCGCTGGCACTACTCTCCCATCCCCCATCCCTCAGGACATAGCATTCGTGGAGGAATCGACATCCGACGACGATGTGCTCCTCGCACACGTCATCTCTACAAAGTCAACAAACAAGCCCGTAAGAGATGAGGACATGGATTACCCTCGCAACTGGAAAGATGAGCCCCAAGGTGATTACGACGTGGGCCACAAGAAGAATGGAAGAACGATTGCGCTTCATGCTCTTGCTGTCGCCCCTGATTACCAGAGGGCTGGGCTAGGCAAGGCCATGATGCGCGCATATATTGAAAGAATGATCAAGAAAGATGCCGGGGATCGAATATCCATCTTGACGTACGATCGTCTTGTTCCGTACTACCAAAAGCTTGGATTTGAGCACTATGGGAAGAGCGAGTCTGAGTATGCCGGGGTAGCTTGGCACGACCTTGTAAGTGGCAGCAAGAAGCCCAAGACCCATTCTAACTAGGATACAGTCATACATACTATCTCCTTCTGCATGAGAGATGCTTAAAACAGTGACCCCAATGATAGGTATCGAGTCATCACTTGGTGCAAGGCGTGTTCCATAGTTTCAATTAGCTCCGAGCGCCGAAAGCTCCATCTAGCTCAGACAAAGAGTTGGCACCATGGTCTGCCCCAATGCTCATGGGCTCACCACAAAGGTTCCCATTCTCATCATCTAATTACGTGTTAGTGTGAATGTCGGGTACAGTGAGCGAGGTGTTTGAATGGACATCATACAGCAGTTTATATCAACTGTAGCAAGCCCGATCCGAACATTGAGGTTGAACTTGATCTTGGTGCTGGGCTTTGGAGCTAGATAGATCTTGGACAGGATCTCTCTTGCTCCCTGATGCTCAATTCCTGGAGCACGCGAGAGGTCCACGCGCAGGACCTCACGAACACGGCAGTTTTCTGTATACATGTTGGCATGAGCTATACGTGGTTAATATCAAAGTCTCACCTTCGAGCTTCAATTGCTCTGTGTCGCTCATCAAGCTGATGAGAATACCAACATGGCAGAAACGCTTGTTGGCTGGCATCTCCGAGCTGAAGGTGGCTGTCTGCTTGTAAATAAAAGTGTCATCGTCGGGAACAGGTGTCCCCTAGTATGGTCAGTAAGAGCAGCTAGACGACACTAATCTCAGTCTCATAACATTACCTTTTTGATGAACCAATCCACTTTTTCTTCAGGCTTTCGGTCTTTGGTTAAAGACATGAAGGCTCGCTTGACGCGACTACGAAGGGGATTCTTCTTTATCGCCATGGTTAAGGCTTGTGGAGCTATTCCCACAGATACACGATGGAGGCGGCGGCGGAAGAGCTTGGGACTACGCCCAAAATGATACACGAGGCCCATGCAGACGGCAAGGCGTGGAGCATTCGATGCGACTACCTTTGTTTTGTTTGATAATCCGACCTGGGACTTGGCGGAAAACTGTCGAATCTTGTCCGCGAAGTAAAAAGAACTTCCCAGTCCTCCGGCAAGAATGATATAGCTCTGCGTGGATCAGTAACAACGCTCATGCGGGGACATTAGAGGTGAGACATACGATGCGGGTGTCGGTAGCAGCCTCTTGTCGTGTCACGAGTCCTTTTGTATATTCCCCAATGAGCTCCGTGATTGGGGCAATCTGTGTATCAAACAATGAAGCCATCACGTCCCTTGGATTAATCAGAAGTACATTCAGACTCGGCTTCGGCGAGGGGATGCTTACTCAGTCAGAATAAAGGGAGTAATTTGGTGGTGGGATCGTTCCGCCGACCCATCTTGGTCGCTCTTGAAAGGAATATCAAGCTCCAGATCTATAAAGCCCTTTGTACTAAACTCGTGCTTGTAATCTCGGAATTTTTTGGTGCTTCGCACATGCCAAGCGACTTCCTCGATGGGTTTCGTAAGAGAAGCCTGCTTGTTCTCGAGGTGTTCCCGCACCATCTCTTCAAACCCTCTGTCGATGTCTGTGGACCCAATGTTACCGGCTCGAAAAATTAGTCAACGTCTTCAAACAAGAGAGATACTTTACCGGTTGGCGGTTTGTGTTCGATAGCCTGACATGAGCCATGATAATTATCGTCCACCCTCAGTACACAGAGATCCTGGTGCATATCAGCGCAAGCAATTCAAGTAGGCGTGAGGGATGTATTTACTGTCGTGCCGCCACCAGCATCGACGATTAAAACATTATCGCCATCCTGTGAGATAAACATTAGCGGTTCTCTGTGATAGCTATTGCTATGGGGTCACTAACCTCTAGTGGGATAGAGGGCTGTGGTGTGCATATCTGGAAAGCGGCAACGGCCTGTGGTTCTGTCATGGACACATCGACAGTGTGACAGTCCGACTCTCCAAATCCAGCCTTGCGAATGAGTCGGGCGAATTCCTCAACCAGCGCGGGATCCCATGTGGCGGGAACACTAAAAAGGAAATGAATCGTTGTTTGGTTGAACAACTTGCCTCCCAGCTTTGTTGGTGTGAACCGTCGGAGTCCAAGTTCCTGATAGAGACAGGTCAAGAAATCTATGTAAAGGTTCTCGATCTGCGTCTGCTTGACATGAGTGTCTTCAAAGTCTACCTTGAACCATTCGCGCGTTACGTATGGCATATAAGAATCGTCAGGGACTTCCAGTCCCCATCCAACAAGCTTCGGCGACTGGTTATCGACCGTGTAAAACACCCGAGTGGGAACCTTTTGCTCCTTCATGCTATTGCCCCATAGCAGAGGTGTCACTTCTTCATCACCTTTGGATTTGTACGCGACCCCAGTCCCTGTCAGAGAGTTGTCAGAAAGCCCATGTCATTGGAGTAGTTGTTCAAACTCTGGGGATGAGCCAAACTACATACCAGTCGTTCCGACATCTATACCGACCACCAAGTCGCTCGCCATGATTGTTGAGTTGGAGAATGGTTTGTATGCAGGAGAACTTGGAGAATGAAATTAAGAATCAGCGAGAGGAGAGACTATTAATTACTTTTGCGACTGTTGAGGAAGTGGGTGAGATTCAATCTGTGCTACCTTCTGTTCTACACCGCCAAAGCGAAGAGAGACTCAAGCAGCATCCCGTTGTGTCTGCCGTCATATCCCCTTTTCCGTATCCGCTCCAAAGGTGTCACAAATGAGTTGTTACCAGGACAGCTGCGCACCAATTCATTCATTTACGTAGAGTGTCACATCGGCAATAAACTAGAGACCGAGAGAGCGAGCTGGTCCAGGCTCAAGCCAAGCCAGCCACACTACTCCACCATATGACATGGCGTCTTTATTCAAAACATGTTTGCTCACTCACTCACGCACGCACGCACGGGACGATCAATCTTGAGCTAGTCAAATATTATTGTTAGCCCGGTAGACATGTTGTTCACTTGGACTACTTACTGACTGGCTGGCCTGAAGTCCTTAATTGTCATCCATGCGCACTTCTCAGTTGGGCATCTCGGTTCTCTTGTCTCAACGTTGCTTGATCAACAAGCACGTCTATTTACTCTTTTGCATCTTGCAATTTTCACTCTGCCACAATAACATGACTCTTTCATTTGTCGCGTCTTTCTTTATCGGCTGGGCCGCTGGGGTCGGTACACTTTCTCTCGCCATTGCCGTCATCGCCCTGTCCTTGAAATGGACAAAACACGGCGCCTCTGCTTTCGCTTGGCTAAGCAACAATCAAGATACTTCCACTATTGGAGCCTCTACCAAGGAATCAGATACAGTTGCGAATTTGCCATCCCCTCCGCAAGTCCCCGAGGCCCGCTCAATCCAGGATCAAATGTTGAACCCGAACCCCATTACGGAGCAGCACAGGAGATTGAGCGCGCGTGTCATAGCCATCGTGGGACCCAAAGGAATAGAGGAGAATGTTGGCTTCGAATTCTTTATCCGATATCTTGCTCTGAATATTGTTTACGGCGGCCAAGACCCTGCCATCACGCCTACCATCATGCCAACCATCGAAAGGTCCATGTTCAACGACCAAGAACTGGTCCGTCTTGCGGGTGAGCCCCCCGAGGGTGAGTCTTGGTCTGAACTGATCTCAGATCGAGATACTCGCTACTACGCCGTATGGACATTCCTCGTTCGGCTGCTCTACAAACGAATGGATCCCGCCCACGATGTTCAAGAATGTCTATTGCCTCCTGAGGTTTCAAGCTGTTATCAACTTATTCCTGATCGCCACTACGCACAGAGTAAGTTCACTACCAATAGCATTTGCCGCCCGTAGACCTTATTGACGTAATCCCAGGCGAGGACTTTATTTCGGTCTGGAGAGAGACACTCTTCATGTTGCTCATGCGCCTGTACAACATGGTATACCTCCCCGCGACCGATTTTCCCTCTGATGGGTCAGATCCACGACAGGAGAGAATTGACGCCATGGTCTCCAAAGTCGTCGACACGCTAAATATGAAGCTCTTGGATGCCGCTGGCCGTTCTGAAGATGAGATCAAAAAGAGGTTGGGCCCTATATTCGAACGCGCAGCAAACTGTGCTCTCATTTTCTTTGGACAGCCCTCTGAGTGGGAGGCTGACTGGGACTCGGACCCAGGCCGCCTCGTTGCTCCAAGGATCCGATTCATGTGGAATGGACAGATCAAATGGACCAGACCACCTGTAACCTATCCTGGCACCCCATGGGCTCCCATAAGTGGTTGATAGATGGAACTGAGCTGCCTCTCTGGTAGCGGCGTGCCTTTTTGATCTGCTGGCACTTCCTTGTTTGGATATTTCGCCAAATATCTCAAAGGATGGAGACCGATGATTGAGTACCTTTCATATCTGATGCAACAATTTTGTATTTAATTTATCTTGTAGAACTACTAATTTGGCCAAATCGTGCTTTGTTCTTGTTTGCATATAATAGCAGCGTCCCATCTGATTTATCAAGAGGTAGCAAACAGTCCACTAAAGGTCGTACAGAGGAGTGCGGGATGAAGAGGTACCATGCATTGCATACGAGCACAGCCAGCCGCCCGTACACTTTGACTGGGCTTCGGTAATCAAGGTCTAATACGTTGCCGGTTTACTTCAGTACATTATACATGGTACAAGTTATGACGTCTATCTAGCTAGGTTTGACTGCGCCGTAGCCCCGGTTGGTCGCTGTCATGTCAACGGGTTATACCAGGCACTGTAAATGTCGTACAAGTCAAGGCACCTTGGTACTAGGTACCTAGGCCGAAATTAAGGACTCTAAATTACGTGGCAGGGTTAGCATAAGTCATCGCAACAACGTGTCAGTGCAAGTTGAGGTTGCCACCGCAAAACAGAATATCGATAATAGGAATATGCTAATCTATGAACCAGAACCAGACTTCACACTTCTATGCTACAATACCATCTAAATCTTTTCCTCCTCTGCGCACCACAAAAAAACTGCCTTCAACCCTTGAACCCTAATCCTCCATCGACAAAAACGAAAGAAAAGTAGATACCCTTCAGGCCAAACACGCAAGACGATTGACCCTCCAGGGAGAACGCTGTGCTGAGATCCCCAACCCCCCCTGCTCCCTCCCTGCTACTCCCTCCCTGCTACTCCCTCAACTACGGGCCGTCGCATCAAGGCAGCTCATTGGTCGTAGGCCGTGAGCTTCCGGGAGGGATGCTGCTAGCCCTGTTTGCCTTTCCCTTCTGCTGTTCTCCTTTGGGCAGCTGGCTCAGCTCTAGTTGATGCATGACGTTAACAGCAGCCATGAGGGAAGAGTGGTTGGCTCCCATAGTCCTGCTCCATTCGTCCCACTTTCTCTCCTCGTACAACATTCCGACCAAAGCGTCCACGGTTGCTTTTTTGCCGTCTTGCTTCGGGGCATAGCCTTCGTATTGCTTGAGGGTTTTTCTGGCCCTGTAGATGCTGCCGCTGATCCACGCGAGCATGCCCTCGCGCTTGCAAATCAAATCCCTCAGGCGCTTGAGGAGTTTTTCAGCGTATTCAAGGTCATGATTGGCTTGATCGGTCAGTTGCTCGCGTGCCAGGGCAACCTGACGCGTATCGTCAAAGGAGAGCTTAATCTCAGCTACAGTCTTGCCAAGTTTCAGCACCTGCAGGATGAGAGGTACCACCTCTGCACCCGACATGGCGGTAAAGTGCCGCGTGTGTTGGTAGTAAAAGGGATTGCAGAAGTGTTGTCTTGTGTACACAGTAACCTCCTCACGGTTGGGTCTGATAAGCGAAGAGTGGTTTGTCAAGACGGACAGGAAGACTGAGAGGTGAAGACTGAGAGGTAAAGGTTGACAAAAGACAGATGAAGATTGAAGAGCTGCCGGACAAAATCGTACCGTAAGAGTGCAGAGTGCAGTTATTTAAACCATTTGGTGAGCCATAATTTCCACAGGTCAATTTCGATTCGCATTTCTAAGCACAGTTTCGTCTCTCTAGCTTTTGGCTTAAGTTCAGCTGGTTCGGCCAAGATACAAAGAAGGGTCATAGCTTCATTTAGGAGCAGTCCAAACTGAAGAGGGAGGTTATCCCACGTCGGCAGTGGAAGCCACCGTCATGTTAATCCTGGTAAGTTTGAATAAGAAAGGAAATCATATCTTTACGATTTGGGACTGATATTTGCAACGCCGTATGACTCATTTGGTCATTTTGACCAGAAACTGAGTAAATTGCGGCAAAAGAAGAAACTTTCGCAAAGCATTTCGTATGCTGGCTGTTCTGGTTAATGATAGTATCCATTCTTGTCGTACCGTGGGATTCCTCTGGTTCTGGGCAGCTCTCAGTCTTGGTGGCAAATTAACAGGGGAAGTGCCAGGCAGCCAAGTGATAGATCTTAAAGTGGTGTTTATTGGTTTCTGTTAGGGCTTACAACAATACAAAACCCCCTGAGCACGGCAAGTTGCCATGCGTCGCACAGTCAGTCCTTGCCTGTTGGCAATTGGACGGCAAGGTGGTGGAGTTATCTCTGGGCTGTATTCAGGTGGGTGCACGAGCCCAACACCAAACAGCAAACACGGAAATCCTAAATAGAGAGGGTTGGTGGTGCCCTTTTTGCTTTTTATTTTAGTACGAGCTTCAGTAGCGGCTGTGGTTTCGCTGAAAACAGCTGATGGCTGCCTGTTACGGCTGCAGGGACCTCTGATTCAAACACCCAATTGGAAAAAAAGCCTTCCCGTCATTCATTTTCTTGCATGTGGTCATCCGTTCTGGGTGACAGAAGCTGACCAAGAGGCATGGATTGGGTGTGCTGGCTCGAACTTCATACCAATTGGGAACTAATACTCTTTAATTTATATAATATAGTAGTGCTATAGTATAT
>PVQA01001064.1:0-22232 GCA_002980515.1 Fusarium burgessii | reverse complement strand
CTTTGCCGGTGCTGAGCAGTAGTTTGACGATCGCCTGGTGCCCCTTCTCTGCCGCTAACCACAGCGGCACCCATCCGCCTTTGTCCTTGATAAGTAGATCTATCATTCCTTCTAACTTCTCTACATCTCCCTTTCTCCAACGGCCGTGACCTGGGCAAGCCAATTCTAGGCTGTCCATGCTTCTCAATGCAGTCTCAAAAATCCCCATTGCTTTTCGGAGATTCTCCCCTGCCTCATATCTTTCCATGCCTTGTAAGGCCACTCCAGTATTCCATAACCTGGTCACTTTGTCCAGGTAATCTTCCAGCTGTGTCTTTGAACACTTTGACACTGGGGCGCCCATGAAGTGTTCGTAGTCTTCTCCATCCTGCGACTCGTCTGGATACATATCCCAGTTCCAGACAAGTAGGAAATCATGTGGGAAGGTTGTTATCAATCGTAAAAGTTCCGACTTGGTGTCTCTGCTCGCAGCTTGTAGAACGTCTGGAGGGGGAACTGCAATCATTATAACGGCCCAATAATCGTTGCATAGCCTAATGATTGTAGGCCTTGACGCTCCTTGTAGAAGGCAGACAGCATCCCCTACCCGGACAGATTTCGCTGAGGCCTGGAAGGTCCAGCGGGAACCCAGTCCACCATAGCCAGACACATTCTTCCAAGTAATGCCCACGTGCTGTCTGTCTTCCCGGCCGATGTCTCTTTCGACTGAGGACACTTCGCCTAGAACGCGGCCCTTGCCCCTGATTACCGCCATCTCCTTATCGTCCCAAGTGTCTGCAGACACCCGTTCAGAGAAGAAGTTGACGAGCTGCCGGAAGAGTTGTCCCCATGAAATCTCATAGTTGGCCGATAACCCTGCGATGCTAGGATCATCAGAGCTCATGCCAAGCAAGGCATAAACCTTGTCGTGGCGCTCAGTAGCTTGGCGAGTGTGGTACATATCCACCAGCTCACCTAGAGTGCATATGTCTAGGGAAAACCTGGCCGGCCGACTAGTTGCGCATCTAGGCCGGAAGGCCGCACCCCTTATGAGGTAGGATACTGAACGAATAAGAGGCTGCAGGTCTCGGTGGGTTTCATAGGACAGTTTCAATGTATCTAGGCCTGAACAGAACGCATATCCGTCAATCTCGGTGGGGCCACATTTGATCAGTATATGTCGAGCTGCGGCAACCTCCTGAAGTACCTGAATCGTCTTTGTCAGTAATCTCTGCCCATATTGGTGAACGCCTGTTTCCTTACCCATATGCGTTGAAACCACGGTCCCTCAAGCAGTCTAAGGATTGCGCTTTCGTTGATCGAGGGCTTCGTAGGCTGCTCTGCCGCGATGCGTATTTCTTCGAGCGCTTGATCACCGTCGGGTGTCGCCCCTCCAAGCCAAACGATTACACGACTTGCTTTGGCATAGATCTTCGCCATAGACTGGACCTGTTGTCCCTTTTCCTTCGAGTCTCGTTGGTTGATGCAAATAGCATCTATCCATACGGTTCGTTCAATGGAGCGATCTCGAAGATGTGACAGCGCTGCGTAAAGGTTTTCCCCGACGGGCAAGTCGCAGCCGTCTATAGAGATAGACCGAGGCTTGTTCTCAGAACCCCATACGTAGGATAGAGACTCGTACGGACGAGTGCTTCCTGAGTCCGCTAGGGCGCAGTCAAAGAGCTGGCATTGTATGGGGGCATGCTCGTCTTGATGCGGCAATAGCCGAAGCAGGCGAATACTGCCCTCCGGCAAAGAAGAGTAACAGTACAAGGACGGTGGAAGAGACATGGTATACCGGAGCTCGAACTGCGGGTGTTGAGATTTCCGAAGGTGTGATTGTTGACCTTTTCTTCATCGCTCGTTCAGTGCTGCCTAAGAAACTTGCTTCAGGCTCCAGTTCGGGGGACACAGCCGGGCGATATTAGTTTGTGCCTGACGCCAAGCAATAAAGGCTCAGTCAGAGCCCAATGCAGACCATTGAGGTGCCTCAGTCGTGAAGCCTCATTCGACGACAGGTTATCATCACTAACAACGTGGAACAGTAACGTCTGCGGGATTTGCGTGCGGGGAGGCCTCAGCAGCTGAAAAGGACCCCTGTAGCCAGGCGCAGCTTGTGAGTCCAATAGGATTGCCAAGTAATGGGATGTGCAGCTGCGCCATGTCAATCGCACGGCTCTGCCGTGTTGGAAGTAGAAAGTGCAAGGCAAAGCAAGTGAAGAAAGAGGTAAGAACAAGCTGGCGCGATTTGACTGTGTGCACGGCCGGTTGTCAGATCACGCCGGGCGGGCGGCTAGCTTACCCTGGCCATCCACAAGATGGGTTCAAGGAGGTTGTGCCAAAGAAGGAGCACTAGTTACTTATTGACTTCCTCTAATCGGTATTGCCTCCCCAGCTATTCGGTAATGAGCATAGCGGCCGCCAGTAGCATGGCAGTTGCCAAGTCGTAAATGCGGGTTCACCCGTTATCTCGGCGTCGATGTCCGCAATTAACCGCCTCTCTTTGATGTGGGGCATGGAGCGTCGTGGATGCGTTGCTAATTCAGGAGGCTGGGTATGATCCAGGCAGACCACAGAGAAAGCGTGAAGCTGTTGTTCGGTCAAAAATATGGACAAGAGCGGATTGACAAGAGATAATGATGCAAAAAATTAGCCTATACTGGTCGTCGGAAGGACAAATGGCGTGCTGGCCTCTGACACCAGAGTCAAAGATGCTGCTTCTAGATAAGCGAGCCCGGGCAGGACGTTACCCCGGCGGTGGAGTGGAGTACTGGAGGCACAGTGTCGCGACTTTTGGCGGATAGGTCGATGATGGCGATGACACTTGCGGCGAGTCCTACCGCCTCGGCCATGGCAAACGACGATATTCTGACGGTTAGAGAAGTGGTTTCGAAGGTGGTTTAGCTTGCGGATCAGTAGCCCGAGACGAGAGACTGTGTGGAGGACAGAGGGGCTCTGTTAACAGGTACTACGGTGAATGCCTAACCAGGCTGTGGTGTGGCGGAGTCAAGCTAAGGTATCCTCCGAGTAGGCGAACGCGCTTCATGCATCTCGTAGTGATTGGTCCGTCGCAGCACAACATCATGTTGGGAAGCAGGTAACGGCTGATAATGAAAAAAAGAGTACAAAGACATGTTTCATGTTTCGTGAATGGCGCTTGCTCCCAGCCCTACCCGTGGCCAAAGCATGATCCCTCAAGGTCATTGGACAAGTATGCGCCAGCACAACCACTGCGGGGACCGTGTTCTTCACCTCACAATGTCCTGTACCACGGCAGAAAGGGCCTGGCCAGGTGTTGAGACTCCGGGCTGGCCACTTTTCTATTTTTAAGTGGCCGCTGGGGTGCCGAAATCAGACGGCTCCTGACGTAAGCCAGCGACACCAACTCCCTCCTCTGCATCAAGCGGTTCCGATGACCCCTTTTAGATATTCCGGGCTCACACATCTCTGGGATCACGAGGGGTGCGACCGTTCTATTCCCGGCAGCAGCTTTCCCCGCGCCTGGAACCTCCAACACCACATGGGAGAGTATCGCACTGAGCGTGTTAAAGGGTTAAATTGAATGTGATGAGCAGCAGCAAATGTGTTGATTGATTGTTGTCTTTTTCGTGCGGGGTATTCCATTTCGCAGAGTTACGAGGCCGTGAAGATCATGCCTACCCTGCGACACTTGAATGATGAATGAATGAATTTATTCCGCCTGGGAGGATACGCTTCATAGGGCCCACAGCATTGAATCTCATTCCATTGTTTTTCTGACTTCTGGTCTTTGGATCCCTAGCCTGCGACAACTTTGGTGTCCATTGCTTTGCCCGCTCTGGTCGTGGCCAACCAAGTGAAGAATGAATTTTGATCGGTCACCAGCGTCTGAGCGCGTCCGATGACTAAGACGCATGGAACAAAATTTTCCCGGCAGTAACCCAGCTAGGCGACTGGGTTGCTGGCCAGGATCCTTTCTACACAAAGGGACATGCGACGGACGCGACTTCTTGTTCCCATCCACCATGGGGAATCAACCGCAGTCTAAGATCATCGAGGACAACCCTATTGGGAATGGTATTGATGCCTTTCGCGGTTCTTTCAGTTCGATATGCGAAAGGGCGCATCTCTCCTGCATTCCAGATGCCCTAGACCAGCTTGAACATGAAGGTACGGCAGAACAATTTCTTTGAGGCGCTCTTCTAACCAATATAAAGATGTGCAGGATCTTGCGTCCAGTCTTCTATCAGCGCTTCAAATTCTTCCTGCCACCCGCCTCTTACCTTCGAAGACAGGTCGTGGCACCCTCCGAAGCGATCTCCTAAGACTTGTTTCTACTGCCGCCTCTGCCGACTTTGACTTCGATCGCGTCAAACCTCTCCTGAAATCAGCCCTCGTCAATGAACCAGACAATGCCCTAATCTAGGATGAACTCTACAACGCCATCACCGAATCCACCCCGCCTCCCCAACAGGTAGCTTCTTCCATCCAACAGACTCCATGGCTGCGCAATACCAGCAGCTTCGCAAACTCATCCGAATATTGCAAATATGTGGACGATGTGCTAAAGGAGGAGCTTGGCCCTATATATATTAGGCTCTGCAATTTTCACAGCATATACTTTAAGGGCATAGCCGACCTTTAGACAGTGTCCCAGGCATTCTTTAAGCAATGCCTTAAAGGTAGTAATCCACTCTTTAAGGATAGTTAAAAGGGATGGCCTAAAAATGTAAACTAGGATAATATATTAAGCTAGTTTACTAATTTTAGTAAGAAACTAATAACATTTATAGACAGCCAAAAGTCAATTTCGATGCATTAATATCAATAAAGGCTATTAGCAAAGCCTAATAAACTAATTAATGGCTCTATAAGGAAACGAAAGATAGATGTTAGGTTTATAAATAATCCTTAAGCTAGAAAGGACTTAAGATATTACTGGTCCTAGATCCTTGTAATAGGAGAGCTTAAGAGCAATCCTTTAGCTGATAAAGCTTCAGAGGCCTGGCTTGATTTTGGGAGGTATGTGAGGGAAGTGCTGGCTGTGCAGGACACCCGCCGCTTCGTCTTAGGCTTCACTATCTGTGGATCTCATGAGAGTTTGGGTGTTTGATCGACTCGGGGGCATCGCATCCGAACAGTTCAACATCAATGACGATGGGCTCCAGTTTATGTTCACGATTCTTGGCTTTCTTTGGATGAACGAGGAGGAACTTGGATTTGATCCGACGATCAAGTCGGAAAACCAGGAGCGATTCACCGAGATCAGTCGGAACGGTTCGACTGAGCGAATTATCATCGACCAGGTGATGCAGCGGGCGCGCTGCATAGCTGGTCGAGCAACGACATGTTGGAAGGCTCATCCCGAAAGGCAGCCAAAGATGCTGCTTGTGATCAAGGATTCATGGCAATACCCAGAGCGCGATGAGGAAGGCGACCTGTTACGTGAAGCGACTAATAAAGGAGTCATTAATGTGGCTCGGTATTATCACCATGAGGTAGTCCAGATACGCGGAATGGATGACGATATTCAAAGCAATACTCGGCGTGGTCTGGATATCAGGACAGCTGCGAACTATCGCCTGCCGCGCCCTATATCGCGGAATAACATTGCATCTGGCGTATCAAGGGAAGGGCGCACCAGCACCAGCACCAACAGGAAGTGATCATCTAGTCAAACTGGCGCCGATCTTCCTTCTAGCAAGCGATCCTGTTCCGCGTCTTCAACAAAAGTCCCTGGTACACTACCAAATCGGGTACACCGGCGTGTCATTATCCAAGATTATGGGATTCCCATTTACAAAGCGAGCTCTCGATCGGCTCTGCTTGCTGCGTTCGAGCGCTGCATCGAGGGACATGAGTCTCTGCACAAAACAGGTCATTATTTCGTTCCTGACCTTCAAACTATGTATGCGAGCTTTAAGTCTTTTTGCGGATAACTTGGTTTGCATTAAGCAATGTATATGACTACTATGATACCCTTGGTGACGGATGGTGTCCTAGACATCTAGGTAGCCTAAGGATTAAGACAGTTTTTGAGAACTAAAGCAACTGTATTACCGATAACTAGTGTTTTTATCACGTTTCTTGTATATGTAGTAGCTTCTGATTCTGCCTTGTAAGATGCTTGCCTTTATAACTAAATACCAAAAGGTGATGCTGTAGATAAGGTACAACTTGAAATATCTATCTCATGATGTGAAGGTACCCATCTGTTGTGGTGTAGTAGTGGCCATTAATAGATGTTATACGTTTTGAATGGTCCTTTAGCTAAGCCTTAGCTAAGGACACAAAAAGTAATAAAAACTTGCGTAAATTTCAAGGTTGGTTCCATTACAAAGTTGATATTTGACTTATTGAGGATGTACGTTTGGGCACGATGGCTGGTGAGCATCCTTGATTGTCTTCAAGACGATGAACTCTACTTTACTGTCCTATGCATTGCGGGATTTCACCCTGTGGAAATGGCGTCCCCTTAGTCACTTCCCAACCGTGACTCCATTCTCGCCGCCTTGCGCAATTGATACTCTCGGAAACCTATATCCCGACGTTAAGTGTTTCATTCTAGTGCAATCACACGATCGAGGTAACAGGCCAAAAGATATCACGAGCTTCCTCTTTCAGTATATCCCACGGATTCTGCCTTACCATTAGGGGTTGTTAACCATCAGCAGGGGCAAAGCTATAGTTATCACGTACTACTGCCTATCACATGCTCGCTGAAGGGTCTTGAATACGTGTATGTCTTCAAGGCCCGGCGTTACTTGATCTGGTAGTAACTCTCCGCTCCGCTATCACAAGAAACCCCTTTATCGTTTAGTAATCCGACGAGCGGTAGCCAACAGAGAAAGCACTGGCTACTCAGATCTTGAGATATATGAACCTCCTGGGTGCCCATATGTTCTTGACTCTCTTTCTTTCTCTTTCTCATCTACCATTTTCGACAATATCAATCTTCAATCGCAAGAGACAAACTATTTCAATTATTATTCTTTTCTTTTTGATCCAATGGCTATCTACACAGAGCAACTGGCTTATAACCAACCCACAGAAGCAGGAGTCGTAGAGTTACTGTCTTCTCCTCCAACTCCATGGGCCACCTATGAAGATCTCCCTGAAACCCCAAGGGCCACCTTCACAGACCAAATGCCTTATCTCCAGTCACCAGTACCAGCATATATGGAGTTGCGAGCCTCGCCCCCAACCCCGAAGGCTACTGATACAAAGCAACTGGCCGATTCTCAACCCACAGAGTCAGTATGCATAGAGAGCGGCTGGCCTTTCTCCAAAGCCCATGTAACCAACGAGCAATGGTTCTCTCAGGTCACAGACAACGACGCCTGTGCTGATGCATCTCCTATCTCATACTTGAGTGACGAATGCAATCATTGCGGGTGTAGCGATTTTGATGATGACAGAGCTCCGCGTCTTGAAGACATGGAGTTCAGAAGGAGTGAAAGGAGTCTCTCAAAGTTCGGAGACTTGGAAAATGATGTCTCTTTCAATTCTTCTCAACCTACCATCCCTCGCAACCTCGGCTCACCTATCAGGCCTCAGCAAATTCCCGAGGTCCCAGGAACGCCAAAACTATCTGGAAGTCCATATCGCGCTGTTCATGATGAGAGGCATTCTACCGCAATTGCAATGACTTTCCAGGGACTCGAAGCACTCTGTATGTTACAGCTCTGCATGATCATCCACTCAGCTGCATCAACAAGAAAACCGAACATTGGTCTGAACCGTCGCATAGTGTCTAAATCCACGAAGAGCTCTTCACCGGTCCAGGATACAATAGGGACAACTACGCATAGAATAGCCGGAACAAAGGGTTCTCAAGTCCAGAGAAAAAATATGCAAATAAGTTCACGGAAGCGCAAGTTCGAAACGAGACTCAGCAACAAAGACGATGCTAGATCCAAAAAAACAAAAACAAACAAACGCACAACCTCTCGGGCAAGTTTCCAGCTAATGGCTCTTCATCTAAAAGATGCGGATTCACCTCCAGGCCAGACTAAGGAGTGGACATATGAATGGAATAACAAATTCAAAGCCTGGGTAGCTGACAGAGCACCAGAAGGCTATCAACGTATGAGGGGAGAGGAGCTGTATATGCATTCGCAAGACTTGACAATTCAGGTTCGCCCAAACTCGGACTGGCTTCCTGTTTATATGAAACGGCATGGCGATGCAGAATTTCGAGCATCTGATTCCCTGGAGTCGGACTGGCAGTTTACAATTGCAGATGAGGTTATGCAGTTAATGCTTATCTCGAATATGACAGGAGAGGGCACAGTGACGAGATAGCTAGATTGATAAGGAGTTTGATATGTGTTTTAGTTGTCATATCTAAAAATCCAGGTAGTTGTAATTGATTTCAAGCAGAATCTTTTTCTAGACCCCCGCAGGAATATTATTGCTAATTGACACTAAGGAGGAAAGTTAATAGCTAAACAACTGCCTCTGCATTAACATAAGCTGGCAAGCAAGCCACGGCAGACGGTAAATAACTATAGTAATAAAGGTCTGGTTCTACACTCTTTCTTATATAATCATTTTGCATTGATTGGCTGACCTGGCCAGCCAGATCAGCTTTACCCTAGCTGTTAAAATGTCTCCCATGTGACATGTATGAGCCTGGGCCAACCAGGGCATGCTGAATAGGACACACTTCTAATACGTCTATCTCACCCGTATATCCTTTTCCATCCACTTAGCCAGAAGAGGCAGGGGCAAGCACCAGACAAACGAAGCGGAATCCAGCGAACAGATCAAAAGCCCCTATCTGTTATAGCCAAGGAAGATAGCCCATTCTCTTAATCTTAAAGATCTAGACTGCTACTAGAGCCTTACACTTCTATGCAATCCAGCTTTCATACCTTCAGAGGTTAGATCCGACATAAGCTTCGGGCCAAACATACTACTTTTGACATAGAGACACAGGGATAGTGCCCCTCGTGAAGCATAGCCACTGTACCATCAAGTCCCCTATTTGACTACCAGAGTTGGGTAGCGTGGCCTCAATAACTTGCCACGGAGGTTCCAACCATGATGTAGGATCATACTTTTCTTCTTCCGTATCTCAGAAGTAGGTGTTTGCCAAGGACCGCAGGTAGAGTTAATGCACTCACAGGGCCCAACAAGAGGAAGCTCATTTGCCTGTAGGAGGTCTCTAAGACAATAAGAGTGCATAGCATGCTTTCCACAGGACTTCCATATAATATTTTCATAGTTGTGGAAAAGTTGATAACAGATATAGCAACTATATGCCTGTTTAGGTAAGGTATCCAGGAAGCCCTCTGTAACCACAATAGGAAACATAGACTTCGGATCATACTTGATCCTGTTGCACTGGATCATGGTAATAATTTCGCCAACAGCTATATCAAGACCAAAGTTTAGGAGGCTTACTGCTTTGAATCTGTAAAGCTCGGGCATATCGTTTACTGCAAGAGCAAAGTAGAAGGTATCGCGTATGCCAGAAAGTGTGGTTCTGGCTTCATCCCATGACGTGGTCGACATAAGGCTGACATAGTTCCTCATTCTCCTTTCTTCGTCCACTTCTTTCCACTTCTTTGGTTCTTTCCATTGGGCGCCCTGACATTTGAAGTGACTCTCATCCTGACTCTCAACACTTTCGGAGTCAGACATTTTGGCGAAAAAGTAATAGCTGATGATTTGTATTCTTGATAAGATATTGTCTATTTCAGAGGAACATAAAGCTCTTAAATCACAGCTTTGGCTGTCCTGAGAGTCCCGATTACGAAAACAAGACAACTTAGTCCCATAAGTGGGAACCTGACCTCTTGAGACTTGAGCGTTAACCCCAGAACTGGGCTCAGGTAGTAGTAAGGGAATAGAGCCATGAAACATTCATCGTGATTTGGTACGATGCCTGCATTGAATGACCTATAAATAAATGATAGAACGCCCCACTGTGTTTTGAGGAAGAAATTCGGCACGGTGTGCTCAATGCATCGCGTCAGAATAAGCCACGCTCCTGATGCTTTTTATGGGTTGGCTGAGCTCAAATTTACAAGAGGCGCGTTGTAGCGACGGCAGTCAGCTGCTATACGATGGCAGTGTTATCCATTAGAATTGATTGAGCCATGTTCGTAGCGGCACAGTAAAGTAATGGGTACCCGAAACAGGGTCTATTGATCTCTAAATGAAATACACGGCTTTCTACTGAGCTATGTCATCATCGTTGGTGGAATAGAGTGTTTTTATTCCAATTGGAGGACTGTTTAGTTATTAGGTTTATCTTTTCGCTAGTGGTTTCCGAAAGTAGGCCATCCATACCTGCACGGGTACCCGTGCAGGTATGGATGACCCCGAAAGTGGCTTATTCAGCCACGAGATGGAGCGGCCCAAAACTGGGCCCTCTTGCAGCTGTCCCATTAGTGGGAGCGTAATAACAAACGATTTAAAGATCAATTTCGATTTAAGCGCTTGCGATTAACATTGACAAAAAAACAATGGCCTCGCCGAGACTGAGCAATATTGAGCGGGGACGCCGCAGACAGGAATGTCGCGAAGTGCTTTCGAATCACATCCGTACGCGGTTTCTCTATCCCTCTAGGTCGATGCTAAATGTATTCCAGGCAGCAGACTGGGCGTGAGCGTGGAGCCATCCGAAATACGCCTCAACCCTCGGCCAACAGATCCATATGCTTGGAAATTTCTCCCAGAAAAGGAAGAACCCCTCCGCCGTGTTTTCGCTAAGAAGCTGAGCGACCATTCTATTGGCACTTATAACCTTTTATGTAAAGAGGTGGGAGTAACTTTCGAGGCAGTTCCGAAACATCCCTCAAACTGTGGCCCTGATGTTCACATGCCGGTATGCTAAACAATTTTGGGCCCTATGATGGCAATTCCTGATTGTGATTGAGGTTGAAGCTTGCTGGCGACAGCTTCACCTCTAGAATAAACGAATTGCAAAGAGAAAACGCAAGGTTAAGCCAACAAATGTGCGAGTGGAAGGATATAGCAAACAAAGAGTTAGATCATAGGAAGAAAATTGAGCAAGAAGCGACTCAACTTCGACAGGCCAATCAGCTGCTTCAAAGCCAGTTTCAGAGGTATAAGGCAAATATCGACCTGCTCCAGAATAGGATTCTGAGTTTTAATCAAGGATTAGACCAGGTGCTTCCTATATTGGGAAGTCTAAGATCTGGCGCAGCATTTACTGTGCCCCAGGATTAGAAGATATTTTTATTGTAACGGCAAATATGTAAGTATATTCCTACCTAGTCTATGAATACTTGCAAGTAGATACATAAATACAGATATTTGTATTTAAGTGAATTAACTACCTGATCATCACACTTAATGACTTGATGTTCATAATATCGAGCTGCAACCAAAAGCAGATACCTCAAGCGCTAATTTCAGCATATAATTGTACCCACTATCTCCTCGAATTTATGATGTCAAGAATTTAAGAGCATTTATGTTTCATTCCTGGCGATTGAGACCCGACTTGTATCCAGACACCTCATTCTGACCTTCTCCCCTTCCAGCAATGTCTGAGTCAACATAAGACGATCATCCCTGCAAAGAGTTGGAAAGGTTTCATGTAACAAATGCTCTTTCAACTTTCTCCAATTATCATCATTCATATTGCTAGGTTGGAGCACCCCATTAACCACCTCTCGTTGACGTGTAACAATATCTGCAGGTGCAGACGGAGGATTGGCCTTCAAGTTAGTCAGTACCATCACCCTATGAGACCAAGTCATCAGTAACTCACCATCCTATAACCACAGAGATCTTGTTAATCGGCGAATGGGAACTTGTTTTGGCGACTGTAGGTTCACTTAGGCTCTATGTTTTTAGTTGGGGATAACGGTACTATTATACCCAGACAAGAGGCAATCCTCGTGTCCTTTCAAATCAGGCTGTCACATTTCATATTGTTATTTTCAGGGGGTCATGCATTAGCTCAAGGTTGGCAGTGGATATGAGCCGCCTGTGAGTCTACACAAACGGGGAACGCAGTTGATAGCCCTGGCTCCTTGCGGTCTCCAGGGAGGTTGCAGTCTCGTCACAACGCCATGCATCAGCCAAATGCACTGGATTCGTCAAGTTTGAGATTCTGGTAGCGGTGTGTTTCATCTTCCTTGTAGTTGCATCAGGCTGCAATATACCCCGGGTTTCCCTTCTTCTAACTGCAACCAACACAGTCTATTTTTGTTCACCTATGATTGCGCTCAAGGGCCCGATAGGCTGAACTCTGTAGTAGCGAACTTAAAAGGAGCAGTGACGGAAACAAACAAATGGCCATCGCTAAAGGCACCAACCAGAGGCTTGATAAGACTGTTTGCTCAAGTTTCACATGGTATGGTTTCAATAGGTTCTTAACAGCAATCTAGAGTCGATTTGCGAGAAATGGAGTATAAAATAAATCACGCGAAGAATGAGAAATTACAAATATCATTGTCTCGTTGTTACTAGTCTCATTCTAATGTGAACCACTGTTGCCCAATTCAGGATCACAAAATGACTGACAAATATAGTAGTTCCCAAGCACCATAATATTCTAATGACGCCTGGTCTGGCGTGAAGATGAGCATTGTTGCAAGTACGCCTCTGCCATGGCCTCTGGTGGGATGCGTCCATGGTCCTACGACAACAAGCGCCCTCAATTAGCCGCATGGTCGGGTTTCTGAGCATACACGAGGTATCTGAGTGCCGGTCAGTTTAGTGAAGCCCAGTATACGTTCCTGGAGAGGACAGACATACGAATTCCAGTAACCATGAATGCTGGTATCTTTGAGGTCTTTTCTAGCCTTAGCCAAAATAACCTGTACCTCTTCCACGGGCAAGCCAAACCCAGTGAGTAGTGCCATCGATATCCCTTCAATACCGGTATCAAGCATGTGTTGACACCAGTCTCCTAACTGTTTGTATTGTGGATCCTTTGGCCACTTATTCATGGGAATCTTTCTCTTGATCTCCACTACATTGATGAAACCTACATCCTCAAGCATAGGCTTGAATTGAGAGGCAACAGTGATAGAGCGACCAGTTTTGTCGGCGGCTTCAACCATTAGCTCGGACCATCGAAGGACGTCCGTGTTGCGAATTGTGTGGTCATCACTTGCGAGCGGGTATGTATTATCCTGAAGCTCGATGTATCCTCCAGGTTCGATGTGTCTATATATGGATCTGTTAGTCATAGTACAGGCGTCTTGGGCATGACGTACTCAAAGGCTTGGGAAAGGATATGTGGCCAGTCTTTGAAACTGCCAATCATGCTGCGGATAAATATAAAATCGAAAGGATGCTTAAACACCCATGCCGAATCTAAATCATCAATTTCAAAGATGCAGTTCTGAGGAACCCTATGTTAACAGCATTTAGTAACGATAGCTATCAGTTTTATGAAAAAGCATACCACACAGGTTGGATTGGACTGAGATCCACACCGAGAACCTCAGCCGCGGGATTGTCATCCGCTAAGCCCATGTCAATAGCTCTCATTACCACTGGGTATTTTACGTACCAACGTCCATAGCCCAGATGCCTGTGCCAGTACCCACATCGAGAACTCTTTTCCACATCCTGGGAGGAGTTTGGTAGAGCTTGCCGTTATTCACCAACAACCAAAGGTGGTTAGTTATGTCAATTCGGAGTCAGATGGTATGGTTCTGATGAGAGCAAGTTGGAAACTCACCGAGCCGCTCTTGCTCGACCTGCACCTGTTAGCCACTAGTGTTCTTCGTCACGGTCATTGTGCGCACCTCGTCGTTTGGGAGTGGATAATCTGTTATTCAAGAGCCTCAGCGAGCTGATCCCCAGGAACAAAACGGTGAACTTACGCCCGTGGGCAGCATATCTCCTGCCATTCTCTAGTCTGTATTTAAGTATACTAGACGTTACTGATGCAGTGGATGACGCATCGTCGATAGCCTACCATGGGATCAGTCCAGTTGAGTGCAGGAGAAGCAAGAGCATACCTCATCTATGCCGGAGTCGTCAGCTGGTTGCTGTTCGGGCTCTAAAAAGCTCGTTTCTTCGGGAGCATCCAAGTCAGCCATTTGGAAGTGTCATGAGAAAATAAACGAAAGTGCAGAGGCGGGACTCAAATGGCTTAAAGCTCGCTTGTTTCCTGGCTCATTCAACAGCCATTTCAGCTCGAACGTGGCTTATGTCTCCACAGATGCATGAGACCATGTCTCGGCTGTGCACGTATACCTAGCGTTGTAGCCATACATAACTGTTGGTGTTATTGCAGCTGGCTCAAGACAGCAAACATCCTGTCTTACTTGGTCCCTTAATCCAGTCTCACTCATGTTCAAGAAACTTTGTCCTTGTGTCGTGTTCCTGCTTGCATTTCGTCAGGGCCAAACTATAAGATGACCTCTGAACAAGCGCCAATCTGAGAACCTGGAACCTCTGGCTGCATGACGGGCGTCTCTGGATATGCATTGATCCCATCTATCTCCGCAAGTGTTATCTTCCTAGTGAAAATGCAACAGCCATCCTTGTCTCGGCATCAGTACCTTCCATGTAGGCCTCTGGCCACCAAGCTAGGATCTAGGAAGAGACGGGGAAAAGCGTATTGGTGGGTGGCTGGGGTCAAGGCGCTATGAGCCCCACGCAACTTTTGTACAAAATGTAAGAAGTTGAACCGACTTTTGTACAAAATGCAAGAAGTTGAGCCGACTTTTGTACAAAATGCAAGAAGTTGAGCCGACTTTTGTACAATTTGTAAGAAGTTGGGACGACTTCTTACATTTTGCGACAAAGTCGGCTCAACTTCTTGCATTTTATTAAAAGATCCAGCAACTTCTTGCAAAATTACAACTTTTTGGTCGAACAAATTCTCAAAAGTCCATTATTCCGCTCGACTTTCTTCATTCTGAGGCTTTCTTCCCAGAAGAAAGGGAAAAAGAAGAAAAGATCGAGCAAAAAAATACTTTCTTTTCTTTGTCAATTTTCGCCACCCATCAACTGCCGGTGCAGAGATATGGTCAATTCGGGACTAACAGAGCAAGGCGCAGAACCCTTCAACGAGACGCGTGGAACCTCTCTCATTAAGCTCACCCAGGAAGTTCTCACACACCTCACCGATGATACGGATATTTTGTTTATACAGGCGGCATGGAGACTCAGACAACAAATAACGAGGTTAAATGGAAGTCAGACACCCAGCAGGCTCCCCAACATCATTGCCGAGATCAGAGAGGGCACTATCGACCCAGCAAATATTGAAGTCCGAATTTACAAAGAAGGCGCGAGTCGCACGGAAAATGCTTTCCTTGCCGCGCTGCGAGAAGTCCCCCTGACTGGTACAACAACGGAGACTACCAGAACCAGACGAGCCGACGCGATGTTGAGATACGGAGGGCATCATGCTGTTCAAGCATATATTGCCATTGAAGACATACTGGGAGAAGGCAGTGTCACCAAGGCAAAATTACTCTTACGCGACTACGGAGGAACCCAGGCCCTGACTATTTACGCAGTCACAAAGAAGTCTGATCCTTCTTTTGCCAAATTGATCCGCGGCCTTTCTCCCAGTCAAATTTCTTGCCTACTCGGCTGCATCAGTAACATTCGCCTCCATCCTGAGGTGTCATACATGATAGAGACGATGTTTCGGAATAGAGGGAGGTCACATATCAGATCTAGGAAGCCGTATGTCGGTCGTGCACCTCGCATAAACAGAAAGCATCGCCGACAAAGCCCGAACTCGCCTCAACCAGCCCCAGAATCGAATATTCCTATTGCCAATCCAAACACAGCTTACGAACTGCGACGCGACAGTGATTTTCCTGTGGCATTTTCCTCTGAGAATGAAAATGATGCTAGATACGAATCAGAACACCAGGCAATCTGTGTCACCACGATGGGGCCACGTGAGCGATCAAATTCTCGGTCTAACTCTTGTGCACCGGGGACCGACATGGCGGTAGATGAGGTCCAACCAGAACAGATGCCAGAAGGAAGCGATGGCATTCTCAACCCGGGGTACCTCCAGTTCTCGGGGCAAGACCTCAATCTGTTTCTGGAGCCTGGCTTTCACATGCCTTGAGGTTTGTAAAACGATTGGAGGATTCAGAGTAAAACGAGAAACAAACCACCGATCCTGGCTTGATCTGCATCTTTGTTCTTTCAGCATGTGTAATCGTGTCAAGAAGGAGCAAGTGCGAGCCAATAGTTGGGGCATGGCCGGAGAAGGCGATGGGAACAATATGCGTGTTTGAAGATATAGTCAGAGAGGACGGTCCCTCGGCGCGAAGGATATTCCCAGAACCCTCTTCCTGCCTAATCTAGGAGCTTGTTAGTATTATTCAGTGATGCAGCAGGACAAAATAGACTCCCTCGAGACCTTTCCAGCTTGCACCAGGGCATGCGCCAATGATGTTATTGCTAATCTGAGTGCCGGGCTTGGATCAACTATTGTGGAGATGGCCTTGTTCTCCGCTCTCCTCCGCCATTCTGCTTGCTTGAGACCTTTGGTCAACGTCGTTCGGAGGGGCTCCTCAATAACGAGGTGTTCTTGCCTGACCACATCGGATTTTGTCGCCATGGTATCGCTATCACCTAGAGAGATTAATCAAGTAGACTCAACCAGAAAACAGACCTCCCTACCAGCTCTTGGGCTCGAAAATCTGTACCTTTGTGCCCTGATACTGACAAATCGTTCATTGCTCAAGGGTTTGGGTGCCGAAACGAGCTAGGAACTCCCGCTGGCTCGATTTGACTCGGTGAAGTCAATCGTGCGTACTGAGCGTGGGATTGTGTGCGCTGCTACGTAGGTAGATACCGAGCCGGAGTTGCGACGACCTCAAATCTCTACTCCGCTCTGGGCTTGGGTATCGAAGCCGTGGTTTACCCGACGAGTGCCTTCTGCAGCGGAGCGGGAATCGAGAAAGGGTAACTCGAACGAGGTATTTTGGAAACATTCACCACCGAACGGCGGCTACTGCTCAACTGAGCCCTAGCAGTGGCTTGCCGATCAAAGATACATACACCTAGAACTAATGTCGCCCGGTAAATATGGATTCCGTGCCGGCATGTCGTCAATGTCTGTTAGATTTTGTTTTCGCCCTATCAATGATGATTTGGCCAGGGGTAGCTTATCGATAAGGCACAAATGCACCATTGGTCCATCGTTGGTCCTTCGGGCGTATCGTAGCTCTACAATTGGCGTTCAGGGTCGTACCTGTAGAGCCGCTACGTATCTTTGTGAGGTCATCTCAAGTATTGATTGGCTGCTGACCATCCGCCACATATCCCAGCCTCAAGGTGGCAGAGCAGTAGGAAGGTAATTTGGTACGGTGACAGGGATGTCAAATGAAGCTGAAGGAGGACGACTGTACATTCCCTCCGTGCAAAACTGCATTTCTGTTCGTACATTAATCGCATGCGACTACTATGGTTGACTTATGGCAGGCTACCGCCGTTAGGCCTCACCGACTGTAATGTTGCATCCGTCAATATCTGGTGATGGCGATGTCGTCGCCAAAACTCATATTATCAGGATATCGATAACCCGAATCTTGCGTTCTACCTTATCGTAGCCCCATGTCCCTTATCGGCTGCGATAAGCAAGGCATAAAATGCCCTTGCACCAACTATTTCATTTTAGACAATACAAGGTCATCTTAAACCTCAATCTCGTGCGCACATCGGTGTAAATACCTGGTCGTCGCACATTTGGTCATACGGGACCGCCAAGGATAGTATTTTCACTATTTATGGCTTAGAATCTGCCCAATGACCAAGGTGAAGACATGGAAATCCCCTTTTTAACCATTTCCAGTCTCAGCATGAAGTTGCCGAGCCCAAGCTCCTGGATGCAAGTCTGTCTCATGTGGCGGCCCGAAAACGAACTCTTTTGCAACCCATCATTCCCTCAAACGTTATAATCTCCCCGTGTCAATGCGGACCTCCTGTGTAGGATTCAGTGGCTTGGCTGTAGGTGGCCGGCCAAACAAATAGGGCCATCCTATGCATCGGTAGCTATAAATATACCTCTCTTCCCTTTATTTCACCTTTCAATTTTTCATTCTTTCAACTCTCTTCACACCTGCCTCTCAAAACAATAAATCATGTCTTACCCGAATCTGCTATGCATTCAATATCCGTTGAGGAACGATGACACTCCCATTCGCTTAGAGGCTCAAGAGAAAGACCCTTTATCTAAGTATATGCCTATCAAAGAACATGAGCATTCTCAACCTAATGGCACTACCTCGAATCCTGTTTCTGTCGGAGATGACAGCGAGAATCGTACTGGTAAGCACCCTCTAAAGCCTTTCCTGAGATAGACTTTAATTGGAGATGCAGACTATGCAGTGTGTCATAAAGAAAAGATAAATCAGCCTCCGTCAAGTTGGGAGGACAGAAACGGGCCAGAATGTAATTCTAAGCTCTGCTCAGAAGACGAGACGACCGAAAGTCCAACTACATCCAACAGTGCTGCAAGAGATGGAGTTTATACTTCACCATTCGAATTCCATCGTATCCCTTCAACTCACAGACTGTCCCCTCGTGCTCGCAGGATACAAGAAATCCAGAGTGTGGCTTTATTGACCGGCCGAACAAGACGACCATTACATAAGATACAAAAAAGGTTATCAAAAAAATCTAAGACCCTCCAAAAGGTATATCGCTTGCGATCTGCGTTGTGCTATTCTAAAATCTTCTTAGGACAATACCGTTGCGGATCTGATTCCAGAGATAGGTTCCTCATTGGCGCCATCTCGAAACAGGTTTCTCGATACAGATGGTGACCTTATCCTTCCCAGTGTTAAGGAGTTCTGTGAGATGAATGAATCGGATAAGGAGGAATGGCAGTGCGCTAAGTCTTTGTTTTGAGGATGAGGAATAAAAGAATGCTCAGCTAGACCAAAACTCTCTCTCTAATTCTTCTCCACCCAATTAAAATTCAAATAACATTAGTACAGCCCGGAATAACCTCTCAAAAGCATTCAATCAGTACCCTATGGCTATAGCAGCAAGCAATCTACACTCCATCATTACTTTTAAAAATTCGGTTGTCAAAGACCCTTCTTGGTTCACTAACCTTCTATGAATATAAAAATATAAAACGGCTTATAAGATTTAAGACTAAGACTAAGATATCAGTTACTATCTAGCGGATGCTGATGCCGTTAGGCTGTTAGAATTAAATCTGTTAGAATAACATCAGTTGAAGAGTCAGCTGATAAGCCTTCTACTCTCTCACGCCTAGCCCTTTTGAAGGAGCGCTTCCATCTCTGGATAACAGGGTAAGCACAGACGATAAGACCGTGAATGGTGAATGCATTAGAGATGACCTTGTAAGTCAGCATGGGCCGGTTGTAGTTCGCAGACTTACCAACAAGTGATTCACGCGTGATTCCAAAGAGGTTCCAGCCGCGCTAGCTCCAAATGCAAGGATATGAGCCATCAGGTGGAATAGGATGTTTTTCCTTCCTTTCATTGCGTATGCAGCCATTTGTGCCCATTCCCATACCATCCACAATCGATACAACATGACTGAGCCTGAGATAAGGTATCGACTGAGAGTTGGATAGTTTCCGCTAAGGATAGCGCCAGCGAGAAAGCATAGCCATGATATGACCAGGATGCCGGCCACGAAGAGCGGACGGAATGTCCGTTGACCACGGCTCCAACTGCTAATTGCCCATAAACACTTATCGTTATTAGTCTTGTTGCCAAAGGTCAGGGGCTCGATTCACCTCTCTGCACATATTCATGAGAACGATAGAGCTCAGCAAGAATATTAACCATACATTTCTATACAATAGAAACAGAGTAAAGAAGGTAGCCTCAGCTATAGTAGTGACCAGAAGATGAACGATTGCAAGAGATAGAAATATTTTCCCTTCCCGCGTGCGCAGCGATAGAGTGCGTGAAGAAGGCACCAGAAGCTCTCGTCGAGATGTATGATAAAATGTGTAGAGGTTTATTATCAGAAAGAAATTCGTTGCTGTACTGAAAGAGTACACAGCGACTATGGCGTCGAGCTGGGATCGAGAAAGCAACATCGTCGATCAGGGGAGCTATTAGGTAGGTTCGTTGATTCCACAATTATAAGCCCCAAAGGAAACTGGGGCAGAGAGTGAATATATAGTTTCTAAAGATCACTTGCAATGACGAATTAGAGTAACCGTTGGCGGATGAGCGGCTTAGCCGCCACGGAACAGCCGTTTCCCTGGTTGTTCGAGAGGCCTCCTTCATACACCACTTCTCGGAAGCCAACACAGTTACTCATCCGTAACATGTGAGGTCGTATCTAGTATGACCGATACAATGTCGCGTTGCAACCTGTTGCTGGCTGTGAGAGATCCTTGTGGGAGAGATCCTTCCGGCATCAGGGGTTAGTATATGGACAAACTTGTGGGTGGATCACTTCCAGTACACCAAGTTGCCCAAACTAGCATTCTATGAACCGCAACAGGTCTCATGATCCAGCTTTATGTGATATGTGCATGGAAGGTTTCGCCCCCAGACTCCTGTTACAGACACCGCAAATGGGGAAAGGCCTGGCTGACAAGTTAGCCCTTAATGGTGGGTGATTCAGATGTTACGAGACAGCTAGCGTAAGTACTGATCCAATATATGAAGGGTATCTATATTTGTGATGAAGACTTCCCTCAGGGTTAAGTATAAAACACTAAGTCAAACCAAGACTCCTGTCATATAGGTCCTAGGTACTTAGCGATTCTCATAGTTCAAGTCGTGCCAATAAAGGTAACACTAAGCATAGCCCGGTTGATCGAAATATCTACGCAAGGCGATTTGTTTCCTACTTGTTATCTACTATAGGCCAGTCCTGTAGTCCAGTATTAGGTATTAAGATAGGGTGGCTATTTAGGAGTAATCAGGTGACTAATCACCGCCAACATTTATGGCTCAGCTCTATAAGAGTTTGTGTCACCCATTGAATATACTTATAAATATCATACCAGTATGTTACTTGTAATATATCCTTAGATAGAAGGGGATCTACGGTTAAAAGCATATATTCACGCGTGACAACTTAGTACATGAAAACATAGTTTCCGCTATTAGAGGGGCCAGCCTCTCTATATAAATCTAACTAATATATACTGCAGATAAAGATCATGATCCAGTACACTTATTATCTCGGAGAGATCTCAAGTTTATGTTATCAATCTCTTGTCGCACGACAGATATCCACAGCAATACAATACCAGGGGGATGGCAATTTACTGGCAATGAAATCAGAAGCTTCAAAGCGATCTACCTTGGGTTACGCATCAAGCGACGAAAGGGCGGACTTTTCTACGCGCCAAGCCGCTATACAATCTCTTCTTTCCTCCGAAGATAAATCCGTAAAATCTTTGACCCCTAGAAGCTCGAGGTAGTCATTCAGAAATTCCGTCTTGAGTTCTTCAACTGTCTTGATATCTCTGGGCGGAGACTTGGATGCTCTTACTGCGTGCGTAGATCTAGATGGCGATGATCGTTTCACGCCCAGCGACTTCTCGCGGTGTTTAAGGACATGGCTTTGGGCGAGACCCACGGATGGCGACTTGCTCTTAGCTGGACGCTTACCGATCTTGGCTTCCACGTATCTGTCCTCAGCTTCCTCTGCAGCTTCATAGATTGCGATGTCAGCATCCTTTTTCCCCCACCGGTCTCGCAAGCACGCTCTCGTTTCCCAGGTCTTCTTGATATTCAGACCATCTCCATCGATATCCCAAGCAATCAAGACATAAGTGGGGACACCTCTCCAATTGTCGACTAAATCAGGATTGATACAATCCAGGTCATTTCGTGAGACACCTGGCCCTGCGGATTTCCATGCAACCGCCATGATGCCTCTAATGTGACGTTTGGTGTACTTGAACTTGCCGCTGTCCATCAACTTATCCCCGTGTCTATTCTTGGGATTGGAGACTTTTTCTTCCTTTGGGGGACTATCCTCGTACTGTGCTGGAAATGCTGATCTCTCTAGGCGATATCTGGCGACACTCTTCTTCCCGTACATGTTGATATATCCCGTGAACCTGCCACCAGACCATCCAACAGTTTTGACATTTTTAACAGGCTTCGTTCCTGGAAATGTGTACAATGCCTTACCGTATTCTTCGTCAGAAAAGGCCGCGGAGTCGGAGTCGGAGTCGGGGTCCAAGTCGGAGTTGGAGTCGAAATCGCTGCCATCAGATTCTGTCTCAGAATCAGACTTGAACAGCCCTTGCTCGTCTTCGACATTCTTGGTCGGGTCAGGCTTCTCAATAGAAGGAAGAAGGGTCTCCTGTTGGTTCTTCATAGCCTCCTGTTGGTTC
>PVQA01001060.1:0-32473 GCA_002980515.1 Fusarium burgessii | reverse complement strand
TTTATATACTTATTTTTTATTACTTTTATTTTTTATTATTATATTTTTCTAATTTAGCTTTAATTATAAAAAATATGCTCTAGCTTCGGATTTTTTCTTCAAAGTATAAATAATATAAGCACTATTTATGCTATTATACTTATAGTCAAGTATTAATATATCGTTTAGCTACCTTAATATTGTTTTAGCCGCCCTTCATTACCACCATGATATACCTTCATTGATAAAACCCTCCCCTATATCTTGGGGACTGTATTCCAGATTATCGAGATGTTCCAACGTCTCACTTCCATCGCTCCCCGCAATCGGGCCAAGCGCTTCAGCTGGACCTTGGAGTGGTCCAATTCTGCCCTGTTCGGGGGTGGTCAGGAGGGTATGGGAGCCGTCTAAGCTCGTAGGCAGGTCACCTTCTCGACTGTGTTCCCCAAACGCCACTCCTTGTTGCATCAAGTGACCAGTTCGGCTTCGAGGAAGCAAATATACCTCTGATGGCGTGTCATTAGAGAGATCACTCCCGGACTTGGGGGTTGGCATAAACGTTAGCCTCTCTACAAGCTTGTCCGTCTTTTGCTGCTTGCAAGGTGTCTTTTTTGCAGCCATGACGTCCATCAGGACAAGAGACATTTGGCACAGCCGTCTGGTGTAGCAGCCTTCTCCCTTGGATTCGGTGATGACTTGAAGTGTCTCGGTGAAATCCCGTAGCAGATCCTTGTCCGAGTCTTGCCCCTGGCCGCCCAACGTTTGTGCGCATATCGTATGCAGGTAAATTGGTGGATTGGATATCAAGAAGCTGTATATGAATTCGCCAAATTAGCTTCATGCTTCCGGTCCAGCTAGGTCTTGGCGAGGAGGAAGACAGGGGCAATGCGAAATACTCACCGTAGAATGGCTACAAGATGTTCCAAGTCGTTCGCGGAGCGCCAGAGGGAGAGCATTAATGTCATACATCGCCTAGAAACGTCTATCTGTTGCTCAAATATAGCGTCGGAATGGTCCTTGTAGGGCCAGAGGAGCAGCAACTGCACACAAAAAAAATCAATTGCGAGCCTGGCCTTCCAGGGGGACTGTTTCGGGTTGTTTTCCAACTCGCCCAAATCGATGTGCCAGTTTGCAAGCCAGTCTCGAAGTCTCTGAGAGATCCTGGCTACGATGTGACGAACTTGATCACTCGTCCTCGCCTTGACTTGGTTCGAGTACTCCTCCAAGTAGATAGTCTCTTTAATAGTAGCCAACTCTGTCTTGGCAAGCAGATAGGCTGTTGTGTCGTCATTAGGCGGCGAGAAAGTTGAATCCATTTGTAATCCAGATATTGATATGCTTGGAGATGTACCAGTTGTCCAGCCGACCGTCTTATCGAGAATGTATAGACAGTAGGAGATGTTTCGCCTCTCCTGGGCCTGTTTGTCGCTTGAATGACCCCGAAAACACTGCCATTGGTGAATGCCAGCAGATTTTGCGCAGAGTGCGGCCAGAGAAAATATGTACTCGAGGTAATATGATGAGAGGTGTTCTTGTGCCACCACACACTTCAAGTTTTGACATCTGTTAGCGAGGTGCTCGACATTTAACTTGGACAGGGTAGATGTAAATGCGAGATAGTAAATAACCTACCAGTGACAAGAGTGCCTGGACATGTGTAATACAGGGTGAGAGCAAAAGCTCAATATGCCTGATGGCCCGCTTCGCGTTCGTGAGGAAACCTGCGGTGATGTCGGAGTCAATGGAAGTAGCCTTGTGAGTTTGCTTAGTTTGGAATGACCTAACCCAGCGAGACCGTAGCGAATTCGCTGTCAGTATCATGAGAATGAGGTTGTTGCAACAGACGATTGCTCCAACGTCTTGTTCGGGAGATGAGGATTGTTCCAAGGCGGTAGCCATTCCAATGAATTGCTCCTTTGTCCAGATAGGGAAGTGTGGATTGACTTCTCTAAAATACGGTTCAATCATGGCATCCAAGATGGCTCGGGGAGGTGCTGTGGGGGGCGAGTCGTCCTTGATGTGTTTTTCACCACGGATGAATAGAACACCCGGCTTGCGCTGGGCCGATAGAACGAATTCATCTATCCTCTCAGTTTCAGGTACCAGATCGCCAGTGATCATGTCCTTAATATCCAGCATCAGGGCCTCCAGCGACGTGGGACCAAATAGTGTCTCTCCCAAGCCCTGGCTGTGGTTTGGTAGAAATCTTTCCGGAGGCCTGGTGAATCTAGGATTTCCCTCAACGACTTGCGATTGTGAAACAGGGGACCTCGAGTTACTGGAATGTAGCGTGGTAATACGAGGTGAAGTGGGTGACGCCTCTCTACGAGGCCGTTTTCGGGTTCCACCATTGTCCAACATAGATTTCTAGAAGATGAATATAAGCTACTACCATTTGATAGGAGGTTACTTGAGAAATGTGATAAATACCTCTAGTATCTGGAGACGGCTGCTGATATCCCTGACTGTCCGAGTACTGAAAATTGTGAGCCAAGTATATGGCGTGCGGTGAGGGGGAAGAAAGACGGGCGAGCAATACGCACAGGAGGGCTGTCTGATTGCACTTTTTGCCTTGGCCAGACCACTCACACATTTGGCCTTGGCGGGAGCAATTCGCGCAGGAAGGTTTTTCTCTTCCACAACGTATCTTCTTAGCCCGACATTGGTCACACACTGCTAACATCAGTATTTCATTTTCCTTTCCTGTGTGCTCAACGTCTGACAGAAGTGGCTTACCATTATAATCATTCTTGCTTGTGTCTGCCATCTCGTCAAGACAAAGGAAAGCAGCAGGGAGCTAGATATCACCCGAAGGTTTCCTTTCGATTAATAGTTAAAGAAAGTTTATCAAATAATAAAATTGTGTAGCATAATATTGCTCAGTTGAGAATTAACATATTATAGAGGCTTTTATGTCGTATTAAAGTTTAATGAAACCTTAAATCCCTAGTCTGCGGATGCTTTATTAGGTATCCGAGGTGTATCGTGGGATGTAAAAAGTATTTAAATGAAACTTTAAATCCATAATCTGCGGATTCTTTATTAGGTATCCGAGGTATATATTGGGAGGCAAAAGGTATTTTACATATCATGAAGTTAAGGTCAAACAACTAGTTCGGCATCTTGTTATCCGACGGGTTCAGTTGTCCCAGAGCTGCTCTCTCTTTGGATCATTTAATAATGACGCTATGAAAACAACTTCAATATCACTCTTCTTAACGAGAGCAACCAAGTTCTGTTTACATGTTAATGATGGCGGTACCCATAGAGCATCAGTTTTCCCCGGCGAATCCCCGAAACCAAATCACTACGTCTCATATGACGCACTTTTCATAAGCATGCGCCTACCATGTCGTGATGCCTGATTCGTCGCGTACATACATTGTTGTATCCAAGTCTTTCAGCACGACTCTCGTATGTGAAGCCTGTGATAATTCCAGTTAATAATACAACGGCGATCTTATTTAGCCATGCCATCTACCAGATTTTTTAGCATCTCATCCGCCGCATGCTGTCCCAGCACATCGAGAGAGCCTTTACCCATCATCTCCAATACGCTGATGTCAAAGGCAAAAACCTGCTTCCACCACGCTTTCAATTCGATCGCTACCAAAGAGTCGAGACCCAGGTCGACCAGAGGCATGGATGTAATGAGATCCTCCTGAGGCTTTAGCAATAGATTAAACAGTTTCTTTCCAATTTCTTGCGCGAGGTACTTGGCAGTGTCTGGAGCCCTGAGAATAGCAGGGTCCGACTTGGCGCTCACCAAAAATGATTTTAGGCTGTCGTTAGACGCCTCGGCCTCGCCCCCAGCTGAACCCATATTGTGGTAAGCCGCCATCCGGCGATCCTTCTTCCAAACAGCCCGATTGTTGGGACTACTGAGAGATACCGATGAGCCCAAGCCAATCGCAAAGGTATTCGCTTCAGTGAATGGGAAGTCAGGAACTGTTGGGCTCGAAGAAGCATGAACCAGCATGGCCACCATCATGGCGTCCAGAAGCTCCTGCTCATTGACAGCCTTGAAACCTTTCGCTTTCATAGCCCCCAAGAGTCCCTGTTGCTCAGCCAGGACTCCAATATCCTCCACAGCTCCGATGTTCACCACTGAAGCTGGCAGGCCTTGGCCCTTGCGGTACTGGGCAAAGGCGTCGAGGAAAGTGTTTGCGCTATTGTAGTTTGCCTGACCCGGGTTTCCAATGACGCCTGATATGGAACCGAACATGAGAAAGAAGTCCAGATGTGCTCCCAAGCTTATGGTAGCCTCATGGAGGTTCCACGTTCCTTGCACCTTGGGCGTCGTGGCAGCTTGCCACTGATCAAAAGTCATATTGGCAAATTGCTGATCACGCAGTACCATTGACATCTGGATAACACCTTTCAGTGGGAGCTCTGGTGCTTTGACTGCCCTGTCCACATCTTCGAACTTGGTCACATCTCCCTGCACAAGCTTGACCTCGCAGCCCATGCTCTCGAGTTCGGAGACAAATATGCTATCTGTGGAGCCCTGGCCGGCATTTCTGGAGAGGTAAACAAGTTCCTTCGCTCCATGTTCGACGAGCCATACTGAAATGGCGCGCCCGAGGCCACCAAGTCCGCCAACTAAAAGGTAGGACGCGGCGCTGCTGAATTCAACCGGGCGGTTCCGCTTCGTCGTCTCGAACGGAATCTCGATCCCTTTGGGTGAGTGCTGAACTGAAACGCCTACTCGGCCAATGTGAAACCCTTTTTGCATGAAGCGAAATGCGTCTGCTGTCTGAGCTGCTGGGAAAGTATGTACTGGCCGAATAGGAGTGACAAGTCCTTTCTCGTACCATTCAAAGGCATCGGTCATGAGCCTACAACTTGTCAGTCAAAGGCCTCCAGTCTTTGCACCCCGATTGCATCCCTCAAGAATAGGTAGGGGGAGCAATATATGTTTATCCGGCATGACTTACTTTCTCAAAACTCCTGGCCTCTCCCATACTCGGTCCATATCAATACAACAATAGCTGCGATTCTTCAGAAAGGGCTCTATGTCAAGCTTACCACGGCCAATGAGATCTCGTTTTCCAATTTCTACCAAGGTACCAAACTCTGCAACACAAGCCCATGTGGCATGCAACAGCTGACCTGAGAGTGAGTTCAGAATAACATCAATACCCTTCCCCCCAGTCTCATGCATAATGCCATCGACGAAAGAGCTGTCGCGAGAATTGAAGATCTTGTTGCGTGGGATTTTGAAGTTACTCATGAGAAATTGCACCTTGTCTTCGCTGCCAACCGTGCAGTAAACATCTGCCCCAACCATTTGAGAGATTTGCACAGCAGCAAGACCGACTCCGCCACAAGCGCTATGTATCAATACAGTCTAAGTTGGGTCACGCGAGTGTCAGCAGACTCTAAGAAATCCGAAACACAATTTAGGGGATTATCACACTGACCTGGTCCTTGGAAAGACGGGCGATGTTGAACAAGCCATGGATGACTGTTGTATATGGCATAAGCATTGCCGCAGACTCGTCAAACGTGACGTCGTCGGGGATCCGAATACATTGGATGGCTGGGACAGTGATGTAGGTGCCAAAAGCATGTTTCTTTAGACAGCATATACGGTCACCGACCTTCAGCTGCTTTGAGTCTACATCGCTTCCTACTCGACTGATGTAGCCAGCTGCCTCAAGTCCGAGTTGGCGAATTGGAAGCTCCACAATGCCCAGAGCGACGAGGAGGTCCTATTGGGATACAAGAAATTAGCAACCAACTCTACGAGGACTCAAGGCGATAGGGTAGAAGGAGAAAAAGAAAAAAGGGGAAAAAAAGGAAAAAAAAACTCAACACCCACCCGGAAGTTCAAACCGACAGAGTGCACTTGGACCTCTACCTCAGTAGGTTCAAGGTTCACCTCCCGCGGCCCTCGCAGCCAGTGTAGACTATTGACTCGACCTGGTGTCCCAACATCCAAGGAGGCCTTCTCGCCTGGTTCTGACACCAAAATTTCGTCACGTAGGGCGAACGGATGGAAGCGACCAATCTGCACCTGGCCATCGCAAATGGCCCACTCGGAGTCTGGATCGAGCTGGTCGCTGGCATCGCGAGTTTGGAACTTGCCAAGGACTTTGGTGATCTTCTCCAGAGACTTTTCGTTCTCAAAGCTATCAAGTTCGCATGTTGCAAAATCGGCCACCGTCTCTGAGCGGATGGTTCTGGCAAAACCGAGTATCTGGGCGTACCGGGGATTGCGACAACCGATTTGTGACAAGGAGGTGATCCAAAGTATACCAGCGTCTTGAAGGCCTACAACAAAGCTTTGAAGTTGTTGGAAACGAGCCTCATCAAGTTCTTCAAAGAAAGGCTTCTCCAGGTCCAGGAGAGAGAGGACGTCTTGCCCTGCCGGTGGGGAATCGTCAAGTCCGCAGTGCGTAACCGTGTATCCATCCCTTTCGAGCAGGGTGAGCACTTTCTGCGTAAGCTTTTCTGGTTTCTCGACAAGAACAGTGACTGATTTTGCTGCCTCCTTTGGAGGGTTTGGCCGCGCAATGATAATCGAACTGGGTTGATTGGTTTCTCTTCCGGTGGATGCAATAGTTTCTATGCTCCCAAACCCACCTGCTACGAGCTTCTTCTCCCAAACTGCACCGTCACTCAGAAGAGGAGGTCCTGCGAATTGTCCTTCCACACTGCTAAGCCTCCAGATCGGTAGGACGCCGAAAACGTAGTTAATCCACTTCATAGACGAGCCACGCTCTTGCATGAGCAGTCGTCCATTAGGGTCCAGGAGAATCTTGAGGTTTGCCAGGTATTTCTGAACGCTTGTCACACTGTGTAAAATATTTCTTGCGATAATGAGATCATACTGGCGGTTCTCAAATCCTTGTTCATACGGATCTTGATTGATGTCGAGTGTCATGTACTCCATGTTGGGAAATGCCTGACCTTGATCTTTACCAGAGATGAAACCTGGACAAGTAAAAGTATACTTGGAGCAGATGACTTGGCCACTTGCATGTCTGAGTCCATTGATGATGTCGCTTGACGGCGATGCTCCGTGTGTTCCAATCTCAAGAACTCGCAGGTTTGGTCTAGAGTGTCTCAAATGTCTAAGGAACTGACCGAGGTCTAAGTCGTCCACAAAATCACTCAATTTGTCCAAGGTTTCACCTGGGATGACGTCTTGCATGGCCTTGCCCGATGCCATATGCTTCAGGTTTGTGTAAACTAGGTGAATGATCTCCGCGGCTTGTTTTGCAGAATGATCTGAAAGCTGATTCATCAGAGCTTGGATCCGAGCCGATATGGACTCGTTGTCCAGAGCGGTCATGAAGGATACTAAGTTTGTAACAACAGAATGCGCCTGGGCGGTCAGCCAGACAATATACCGTTGTAAATGCGGATCCTGAGACTCGAACCCAGCGAGGTGTCGTTTGGAGGACAGCAAACAAAGTTGTCCGAGCTCTTCCACCAGATGCATGTCGTCAGTACGGTCAGTTGGCGTAAGCAAGAGCGTCCTGGCATCCATAAAGTCCACATCGGGTCCCCATTCGCATCGGGCTGCTGCGTGAGTATCTAGTATCTCGTTTGAAAGAGCTCCTTCTGCCAGTGACATCTTGATATTTTCAGCCTCGACAACTATGGTGCCCCCCGAAGTGCAGCGGCCTCCGCCAATCACCGAGAAATTACTCGATAGTCTCGCCTCGACATTGACAAACATGTCTGAGGAGCAGTGATAGACGCTGAACTTGTCCATGCTTGTCGGAAGCCAGGTTTTGACCTTGCGCATTTGACCACTGGTGGCTGCGGCTCCCAGGATCTGGATAGTCGCGTCAAGGACTGTAGGGTGGATGTGATAGTCAGTTTGGTCACTCTGCCTTCCGTTGGCCACGGCACCAATTGCCTGATTCTCGGAGTTCGTTGATGTTTCAATTGTCTGAAGGGTCTGAAAACTCGGACCCAAATCCAGCCCACCATTACGCATCTTGCCGTACCACTTAGCCGGAATAACTTTGCGCGGGAGTGATGCTGGGTCCTGACTATTGCCGAGGCCCGACGATAGCGCCATAACCTCACCGGTGCAGTGCTTTGTCCAAATATGGCCGTTGTAGGAGCTGACCGTGAACTCCCACCATGGGCTACTGAGAGAAGTCGTGAGTCGGTTTGGTCGAAAGGTGCTAATCATCTCTGTCGGTTTGGCTTCACTGAGAACAAGAGCCGTGTTAACGATGATGTTTCGGATTGAGTACCCTTCTTGAACACCGGTGAGCTGGCGAACTGCCTCGCCGGCCAACGAAATATAGCCAGCAAAGGGGAAGACAATGTCATCACCAACTCTGTGATCACGGATCCAAGGAACGTTTGACACATGAAACAAGTTTCGCCAGGTTGGCTCGAGATCGGTACTTTCTGTGACTTTGAGGCCCAGAAGGTTGTGGTAGGGGAATTTTCGGAAGCGCCATTCCTTTGAGAGCCGTGATTCAAACCAGTAAGTGTCTTCGTGGTTCCACGGATATCGGGGCAGATCAGCAAGACAGGATCCCAGAGGAAATAGAGCTCCGAAATCAACTGAGACGTTAAGGGAATAGAGCTTTCCGATCGCTGTGAGATAGCTCGAAGCAGAGTTCTGATTGCGGATCATGGCTGAGACGTAAGGCGCAGGTTCAGATGCGTGGGTCAAGATTTGCCTTAAGGGGCCCGTGAGAGCTGAGTGCGGCCCAATCTCGAGGTATATAGCATTCTTGCCAACCTCATGGCCTAGGATGCTCATAACGGCCTCGCGGAAGCGGACAGTTGATTCTAAATTCGCCCTCCAGTACTTGGGTCCAAGCCTCTGCTCTTCATCCAACAGCTTTCCAGTTACACTAGAGAAGAATGGCTTTGTTGGCTTCTCCTCATGCATCTGGTCACAGATGAGATCGAGATAATCTTGGCCTATTTCTGCCATGTGGTGCGAATGGTAAGCTTTGTCCACCTGGAGCAATCTCGCCATGACATTCGGATGTGTCTTTGCAACATCCTCAACCACTGCTTTCACAGCATCGCTGTCACCCGAGATGGTGACACTCTTTGGCGAGTTATCACAGGCTATGGTGACGTTTGGCATCAAATGGTTGGTCGTATCCGCCCAACCCATGCCAATGGCCGCCATGGATCCTGATCTCTTCTGCCTAGTTGTGACAGCACCGCGACAGTAAGCCGCAATGATGGCCTCCGCAGCGGTCAATGCTCCTGAGGCGTACGCTGCTGCGATCTCGCCGCTGGAATGGCCAACGACGGCGCTTGGTACGATGCCAACTGACTTCAGAGTGTCGACCAGCGCGATCTGCACGGCCGTGCACAGCGGCTGAGAGATCTCTGCAGAGGATACCCGGCTCTGCTTAGATGGCTTCCTGAGCTCTTCTTCTATCGTGAATTGCGGCTTTTGGCCAGCCATTTCCCGCAAGTGCTGATCCAGAGATCGTATGCTTGACAGGAACACCGCGTTGGACTGCAACAACTCAAGACCCATCTGAGGCCACTGGGCGCCTTGGCCCGTGAAGACCATGATGATGTTGGGCGCCTGGTCGGACTTGATCTTGGTAGGCGGCGAAACCGTTTCCACCGTCCCGTTGTTGACGATGGCGAAATCTCGATGCGGCCTGTGATCCCTCTTCCTTGCCAATGTGAAGGCCAAATCCATGATCTTATCCGGGTTGTCCTGAATCCAGTGCTTGTAGCTCTCGACCATTCTAGTAAGCGATTTTGCCGAGCTAGCCGAAAACAACAACAGCTGGGGTCCTTCTATGGTTTCATGCGTGACAGTCGACGCGCTGTGCATGGCTGCCGACTCCAAAATGACGTGAGCGTTGGACCCTCCGACGCCGAAGGAGTTCAGGCTGATACGCTCGAGGCGGTCCTCAGGCCACGGAGTTACTTCAAGGGGGACAACGAGTTTGGCCTCCTTAAAGGGAATATTAGGATTAGGGGAGGTGAACCGGATCTGAGGTGGGATGGTACGGTGTTCAAGCGCCTTAACCATCTTGATCAGGGATACAAGGCCAGAGGCTCCCTCGGTATGCCCTAGATTTGGCTTGATTGATCCAATGTAGATACCCTTTTCCCCGAAAACACGCGCCACTGCTTTTGTCTCGATTGGGTCGCCGATTGGAGTTCCAGTGCCATGACATTCAACCATGGCAGTTTCGGAATAATCTGTGATGCCAGCCATGGCATATGCCCTCCTAATGAGGGCCTCCTGAGAGTCTGTACTCGGTTGTGAAAGTCCCGGGGTCTTTCCGTCCGAGTTGTTTGTAATAGCTCGGATAATAGCTCGGACTGGGTTGCCATCCCTGACGGCATTGGCTAACGGCTTGATGAAGACAGCAGTGACAGCCTCACCACGCGCATACCCATTGGCATCAGCTGAAAATGACTTGCACGAACCATCTCTAGACAAGACACCCTGCTCAGTCTCACTTACGGTCATAGAAGGTGCTAGGATCAGATTGAGACCACCAACGACAGCAGATTCGCAATCTCCTCTGCTGATGGCAGCGCAGGCCTCGTTCAGGCACACTAGTGATGAAGAGCAAGCAGTACGTATCGTCACACTACACAGAGGGGTCGTCATTAGTAAGGTGAAAATCACATTTTGATCTCAAGATGAACATTCAGCAACGTACCTGGGTCCAGTGATGTCGAATTCATATGATAACCGGTTTGAAAGGCAAAAGTCGCCCGTGCCAGTGATGCGATGTAGGCCGTACTCTTGGGGCTCCTTGGAGAACATTTCCGACCAATCTTCACCATAATTTCCAATGTAACATCCGATGGGTTTACCTTTCCAGTCGGTGACGCCAGCGTCCTCAAATGCTTCTCTCGCAACTTCCATAATCAATCGCTGTTGAGGGTCCGCTCGTTCAAGTTCAGTGCGTTTCAGGGGGAAAACTGAAGTATCCAACGCCCCAAGCTCCACACTGTCGTCAAGGAAATTCCCATATTCGGTTGCAACAGTCCCAGGCTTGGAGTTGGGTGAGTAGTATGCTGATACATTGTAGCGAGAACTGGGTACGCGAGATCGAGCGTCTTTTTTGGCTACAAGAAACTCCCAAAGCTCATCAGCCGATGCTAAACCTCCTGGGAGGCGACAGGCCATGCCACAGACAGCCATTAGGTCCTGGCGGGGATAGCTTCGTTGGCCAGAGGTACCGTTTAAGCCATGACCGTTGGTTTCATGCGCGGTCACCGAGACCCCGTTTGTGGATAGCCTGGTGGCGACGCCATTCGTGTTGTCGATAGCTGAGGGAGTCATATTGGCAGGTCTTTTTCCTTTGTCTCTGTGATTGAAATGGCGGTATGGATACTAGATCATATTCGTTGAAAAAGCTGCCTGACGTGGTTATAAATAAGGTTTTCTTCTCACAGTCATTTGATGAGTCCACAGAGGGCCGAGAGAGTGATCATTTGGTGGTTGAAGGTATGCAGGCCTTGATTACCCGACGGCGCTCGGAACTCTACTCGTTACCCTGCTGCTGATAGGGACACACATGATCAATGGGTTCCGTTCCCGAATCCCAAGCGAAAGGCCTTTTCTTTTGGCGCCAGCGGTTCTTGACCGGACCTAGATTACCTTATCGGTGCAAGTAACCTTGCTCGCTACACAGTTCCAGACAGGGCTACAAATAATCAGCAATGAGGGTTTCAACGGGTTCCGTCCCCGAGCACTGACCGGCCGGTCCGGATACAATATAACGCAGACATGATAGTGATGACGAAACCAGCAAGATAAACTGAATATCTTACATAGCAAAACCCGGATACCACTTCCACGATATTTGCTTATGATGAGCGTCGGTTTGGATTGCGAAAATATAGTCCAGAGGTATACTATCATGTTTAAGGTTTAGGGTAAATAGCTCAGAGCCTCTTCAGAGTAAAGAACATATATCAACACACAAGAGGCATTATACTTCAATTCCAGCGTGGCTGCCTATTTTAAAGCTTTTTAGCTGAAATATTAGCTGTTGAAATGACTAAATGTTGGAGTATACGACGAGGCCCTGCCTGTTACTCCACCAAGAAAATTTCATATCTTGTCAACACAAACGATCACCCAAGGTTCCTATCAAAAGCATATCCGGACCAGAGTTATATAGAATCGGTAATATACAACGTTAATTAATGCCAAAGTTCTAATAAATCTGGATCCATGGAGACACAGTATCTTAATTCTTCTCTAGCTAATGAGTGGAAATAGGTCGGTTTCGATAACAAACAGTGAACCAGGCCTCTGAAGGCATCTATTATCGAACGAATGCAGCGTGAATTCTTCTACGAAATAAACTATCGTGGCAGACCCCTTGCCACCTGGAAAAGTCGCTCTTCAATGTATCAGTGCCTAGAACTTCTCATCTCGTCACCGTCTTTACGGGTCATTGCCTCCCATTTCCACCTTAAAAACGGCCAACCAAACCAACCCACAAGGATAGATAATAGCGAATCAGCGATGCCCCATCCCCTTTTTGGTGAAGGGCCGATCATGTTGCAGAAGAGCAGTGAAGCAGCTAGTGAATCTTCGCATATGACAAAGTCGCCTTTGTCCACGGCTTTAATAATCAGAGAAGCGACCTTCTCTGAAGACGGAAATCGTGCTGTAAGCTCTGATATTGAATGACCGTATAGTCCTTGAATCCGCTTGGTCAAGGGGGTTTTAGTATCCTGCTCCAATATGAAGCCAGGCGAGATGAAGTCTGCTGGGAACGCGCAATGGATTGAGTATGTAGATTTCGGGCAGCAGTGCCGCAGAACTTCCATCCGTAGAGTATCGGCTAGTGCGCGGGTCGCACATTTTGCAGCTGCCGTGGATCATGTCGTTAACTTTGGATGATGGGTATGGCTAGGCATATCAAGACTTACGAGTGTAAGCGATTGAACCTGGGGAACTCAAAAAAGCTGCGGCGCTGGCGATGAAGACAATTTGGCGCACCCTAGGACATGGGTCTTGATGGGCTTCTTTCCCATCATCCTCTACCCATATATCGAGTATTGACTTGGCAGCATATGCAGAAGCGAAGTAGTTGTTTGCCATGCAGCTCTCGAGCGCTCGTGCTTGGATATCGACAAGAAATCCGTTTTCAGCATGATTTCCTCCGGTGGCACAGTACAGCACATCCGCTATTCGAGGCTGAGACACAAATGCTTCATGAACCTGTACAATGAACCAGGGTTACCGTACTGGTTTTTGCCTCAAGTCCAAGAGGGGGCAAACCTTGGAGTAATCGGACATATCAATGGCAACCGTATCGACTTGTTGGTCATCACCCAGACGGGCAGCAAGAAGTTCCTCCCTAGCCTCGTTCAGAGGCCCTGGCCTGCGGCCAAATATAGTGATATGAGCGCCTACCACCAATTTCAGCTTGATACTTGATTGGAAAGAGCCAGATGAAGCAAATGACGAACCTCTGGCGATCAGCAGCTTGGATATGGCCTTCCCGAGTCCTCCAGAACCACCAGTTACAAAGACAGTCTAGACATTCATGAAAGAAAACGCTATTAGACCTTGGAGAATTTTGAAAACAGGTTAAGTAGGCAAAAAAGAAAAAAAGAGGGGAGGGGGTTGGTGTGATAGAGAGATCGAGAGGTGACTTCATAGCTTACCCTACCGCGTAAATCATGATTTCCTTTCATCTCGTATGCAATATTACAATTTCTTGCCTTGGAAAATCCCAAACACTCGTATCCGTTGCTAGCTTCAAAGATGAAGGACAGATTCTAAAGCAAGGGACTTATTGGTAGTTTCTAGGAGAAAGAAATAAAATGAAGTGTGGGCGAGGGTGGCCACCTAATCAGAGCCATCCAGCTTGTACTTGATATCCTAGCAAGGGCCGTGGGTGCCAGTGTCTCATCAGGACCAATCGGTGTAATCTCCGCCCCCTTCGATCAGTAGTACACGGATTCCGTCACCGAACATTGGGGACTTTGTAGAGATGGATTAACTTTAAGATGTATCATCAGCCAGCAGTGAGTAGAATGAGTTTGTAGAATAACATAAGTAGCACACAGTCTTGGATTTTATCTTGTCTCCAATGATCCCCATCCCGAGCCATTCCTGAAATTGACTTGCACAAATTATACCACCATGGATTACCTTGCTAGCTTTATGAAGGAGCAGAAGCTCAAATCCCCACAAATGAAGAATGCCCCTACCTTCTACCGCAACCTCGAGGAAGCCTTGGACCTTCGACGAGCCGACCATGGCATGTTCACCAACAATACAAGAAGTCCATGGAAAACGGGCAAGGCTATTGATTTCTGTTCCAATGACCTACTATCCCTGGGCAAGACTGGAGTGCTTCGGCAAGAATTTCTTGAAGAACTGGCGCGGAACCCAGACTTCCCGATATACGCTGGGGGATCTCGCCTGTTGGATGGCAATTACGACTACATCGTCCAGGTAGAAAAGGAAATTGCCGAGCTTCACGGCGCTGAGACTTCTCTCATCGTCAATTCGGGCTACGATGCCAATTGTGCCATATATTCAGCTGTCCCGCGGCCAGGAGATGCCATCGTCTACGACGAGCTCGTCCACGCAAGCGTGCATGATGGCATGATGCACTCGCTGGCCATCAAGAGGGCCCCCTTTCGGCACAATGATGTGGACTCACTTCGGGATGTTCTGACATCCGTTGTCGACTCCGAGTCCATAATCAAGAGCTGGTCAAGAACAATCCTCATCTCTGTTGAATCTGTCTACAGTATGGATGGCGATGTTTGCCCTCTACGTGAGATGCTCGAGGCAGCCAGGGAGATGTGTCCAAAGGGCAACTTCGTCTTCATTGTTGACGAGGCTCACGCCACTGGGATAGTAGGTCCAAAAGGCGTGGGCCTTGTGAGTGCCTTGGGTCTCGAAAACGAGATTGCGATTCGAATTCACACTTACGGAAAGGCCTTGGCATCAACCGGAGGTGAGATGACGCCGTCCAGAATTGCTTAGAAACAATTCAATAAAACGCTCGTTGCTGACAAGATGGATCCTCAAGCTGCTATACTCTCAAACGAGACAGTTCGAACAACCATACTGAATTTTGCCCGGTCCGTTATTTATACTACTGCACCATCTTTTCCAGCTGTAGCAGGCATTCGCGCAGGATATAACCTAATGCGTAACGGAGAAACGTCAAAGGTAGAGTCCAGCAATCCAGTGTATTTTCCATCTGCCCGATGTTTTGTTTGGATTGTCCAGTTCGGTATTATCAAAGACTGACACCTTGCTTAGTGGCAATATAAAATACATCATCTTGTCAAACACTTCTTCAGAACCATCACCTCTCATCCGGTATGGGACAAAGCTGCTGAGAAAGGGATCCTGTCTATCCCGCTTATCGACGATTGGGAGCTTCGCGAGTATCACACGCATATCGTGCCGGTATGGACTCGCCAGCGCTACAACTGGTGGCTCGTCTTTCATTTACAGTTGGCGGGTATCGCAGCGGTTCCTATCGATTATCCGACGGTCCCCAAAGGCCAGGGCCGGATCAGGATTATGATCCATGGGGCGAACACGTCAGATGAGGTTGAATACCTGGCCGAGACTATTTGCAAGTGGGCCGAAGAAATGATGTTGATCGAGGAATCACCGGGTGAGAAAAAAAAGGTGCCAAAAGCTGCACAGCAGGTTTACGCTTTGATGGCTTCTTCTACCAACGTGTGATTGGGCAGCATGAGAAACCTCTCATCATGACCAAAGGTGACGTTGTATATCTTTGAATATATATCAAGTAAATGGAGAATCGCTAGGAATTGAGAGATTGAAATGACCCTGATATGAAACTTGACCCAGTTCGCGTGATTACGCTCTAATTCTTCTGTAAGGGGGTTTCCGGTATGGAAGAATACAGAGGTGTTATGTGAAAAGGATGTTTCATATTGCTCGACACGATGCCGACGACAAGGTTGATTTGATATCACGATAGGATGAGACAGGCCCTTCTATTTACACCACAGAAGCCGCCAAAATTGTTGGGATACCAAGTACCGATAGCTTCTCTGCGACAGAATAAATCGTTGCTAGGTCCCTCTTCCGCACGTGTTGCGCAAACAATATCAGGCGGAATTGCGACAATGAAATGCCACCAGAGCAACGTCGCCAACATTTCATTATGTGGCCAGCGCCGTAACAGTAGCCGTTAGTAATGATAGAAGCTGATGTGTATTATCTTGGGATAATTTTACTTCGGGCCTTTCTAGCAACCCATGGAGTCTCCCTTACCTCTCCCACTCGGAATACTGCGGACAACGGGATCCGTTAGTTGTTCATGCACTGGTTCCGGCTCCGACCGACGCCGTGTTCTTGGATTTAGAAAGACATGATGAAGTAGTTGTAGGTAGTTATTATTAGAGAAACGAAATCGTGGTGCTTATTTCCGTCTTGCGTTATGCGAGTTGTCGTCTGAGTAAATTATATTGCTAAAGACGGAACCCGTTATTGCCAGTTGGGGTGGCATTGGGGGGAAGGGGGATCCATCTCGCTGCGTGTGCCGCTTGGTGACCTAATTACGATAAAGCTTCATCTGTTAGAATACGGTATATAAAATCCTCTTACAGTCGTCAAGCTCTCATCTACCGCCTCTAAAAAAAAACGCAATCACGAATCTTTTTCATACTTTCTACATCATACCACATTAACCCCATCATACCATCATACGCACCATCTATTCTAAGATATCATGTGGAAGATTCCAACAGACACCCCGCAGACAGCCACCTCCAACGGTCACACCAGGCTTCAAGAAGTGAACCCACAGACTCCCCTAGATGAAGTCTTCCAGAAATGGAACGAGGATGGGGCTGTTATTGTCAAGGGCCTCCTGACCCCGAGCCAAGTAACCGACTTCATGTCTGAGATTGAGGGCGTCATAGCGGAAACTCGACGAGGTGCCATCCTTGACCACCCGCTCCTTCAAGCCTTTCATGGTCGTCGAACCAAACGTGCCGGTGGCCTCGCCAATCACAGCAAGGTATTCCGCGAGAACCTCATAGACAACGACTTCGTGCATGCTATCTGCCAGCGGAACTACACCATGGGTGGCAATAGCGGCGACTACTGGCTCTCGACTGGTACTACCCTCTTTGCTGGGGGTCCCCAAGACGCCCAGGAACTACACCGCGACCTAAACAATTATCCACCAGTTGTGCTGCTTGGTCCCGACTTTGACGAAGTCATGATGAACTTCTTGGTCGCATTGACTCCGTTCAGGGCGGAGAACGGTGCAACGGTTGTCATTCCGGGCAGCCATAAATGGCCGTTTGATCAACGAGGCAGCCCAGCCATGGCAATCCCAGCCGAGATGGAACCAGGTGATTGCCTCCTCCTCAACGGCAAGGTCGTACATGGAATGGGTGCGAATACGACGAATGAAGAAAGGAGAGCGGTCCAGATGTCTATCTGCTCGGGCTACTTGACACCCTCGGAAGCTCATTCGCAGGTAGTGACGCTCGATACAGCCAAGAAGCTATCTCCAAGAGCTCAGCGATTCCTTGGTTTCCGATCTCAGTACCCCAGAGGTTCTCCCGGGCTGTGGACAGCGGATTACGCGGATCTGGCGTTACACCTGAAACTAGATGATTTGGATGGTGTTTTGAAGGATCTGCAAGGGCTTGCTACAGCCCATCCGGTCGAGGATCCGATTGGGAAACTCTATTAGTATTTTGTGGAAAGGGGCTGATTCGCTAGATATCCGGAACCCGTAGATATCCCCGCAATGGCGGTGAAGCTAGCTTAGCTACGTTATAGCCTTTTCACTACGACGAGATAGGTGAAGGGAGGCTGCTGAGGCTGCAGGACAGTGGATCAATCGTAGGGAAAGTCACTATAATCAAGAACTCTTTCTAAGCATCTTTACGCGGCACCTCCTGTCGATAATCTACGACTTGCTTGCCAGCCTCCCTCGAGCCGTGATCTGGTACCAACAAGGACGATTCGATTCGTATTCTGTCCAATACTTTGATACATCCGTCGAGCTAGCTGGATTCAACCAGACTGTAACTATACAATCCATGAGCGGGTACTGCCTTCACCTCTGTAGCGAGTCACATTTACATGCAGCGAATGCCCAACTGCAGCGCATTGCTGAATATAAGTTACCAGACGTCCGAGCTCTACAAAAGTACTGCCATGCCGCCGTGCTACCCCAACCGAATTGATAAGAGAGGCTAGTAAGACCTTGACTAATTCCTTTTATATATCTAGCTGGGGTAGGGATTATCAGGACGACTAGGAAATCCCCTGCCCCTGAGAACTACCCTTCAAACTGCTGTCGGCCCAACTCATTTTTCTCCAAGCTGTGTTCCTTAATGAAGAATGAGCTCAATAAGCCAAGCCCTCCGAATCCAGTCATGGCATAAAATATGGCTCGCAATGCGGCCAAATATCCTTGTAGCACAGAATCCAAGGTCTCACGAGGGAGTTCCAGAGTCCTCAACTTTGGTATAAAGCTAATAGCCTTGTCTGCATCCACCAAGACTGCCAACGAACTTGGAAGTTCCGCAACCGAGGATATGGATGAAGCAAACACGTTGCTGAATATTGTCGATCCGACAACGAGTCCAATGAGACCGCCCATTAGACGAAATGTTAAAAGTAGCCCAATGGCTAAGCCCGTGTCGTTAACATCAGACACGCTTGCTTGCACAGGAAGATGAAGGAGACGCATCAGAGCTCCAATACCGGTGCTGCAGATGACTGGAAGTCCTAGGCGCATAGACGAACCGGACCTCAGATCCAGCAGAACGAGAAGCCCACTACCAACCGTGGCCATAGCCCAGGAGAGCAAAATGCCCCATCGGTATCCGCTACCGATGATACCAATAACGATCACTCCCCCAACGGCAGATAGGACACTGACGATGTTAGTGGGAAGCATTGATACCGCTGACCCAATGACAGTCTCGAGCTGAACAGCTTGGTAGTAAAAAGGAACGTATTGTAGTAGCGTAAAGAGCATCGATCCGAGAGCGAAATTGCTCAGCAGCGTCATTCTTACCGATCTTGAGGCCAGTAGCCGATGAGGCATGACGGGTGCCACAGGCCAACGCTCGTAGATGGCAAATCCTGCGAGAAATCCAATGCCTAGGAGGAGCGTAACGATGGTTTCCCATGATTTCCAATGGTACAGAGTACCAGCCCAGCTAACTGGGAGGACGAAAAGGACGGTACCAATCGAGTACAAAGCGATTCCACCCCAATCAAGGCGCTTGATCTTGGAAGCTAAAGACGCGTTGATTGGTTTCAAATGGAGAAAAAATGCCAAAAGGATCAAGGAGACGCCCAGAAAAGGCAAGTTGATCCAGCCGATCCACCGCCAAGAGACCGAGGAACTGAAAACTGCTCCCAAGCTTGGCCCGAGAACACTCCCTGTAGCTATTGGCAAAGCCATAAGCCCGAGATACAAAGGACGTTCCTGTAGTGTCGTCATGTCTGCCACAACGATCTCGCTCAAGGCATCGAGACCTCCGCCCGCCAAACCTTGAAGTACACGGCCGACGATAACGACAGTCATATTCTTAGCGGTAGCAAAAACGATGGAGCCTAAGCTAAAGAGTAGGATGGCGAAATAGAGTGGTAATATTCGGCCGACAACGTCAGAAACGGTTGTATACAGCGGCTGAGTAACGACTACACATAGAATATAGGAGATGTTCGCCCAAAAGGACTCTAGGGTAGTGCCCTTTAAGTCTTCGGCGATGTGCTGCAAGATAGTTAGTGTCGTCCAGTTGGATATTTTTATTTTGGACTTGCCGGAATAGCCACAGAGAGGATGGTAGCATCGAGGGAATATATCAGTGCGTTAATGTTGAGGCCCAAGAAGGCGAGGTAAAAGGACCATGATTTCGTAGTTTTTTTCTCCTCAACACTAGGATTCGTTGACGCGTTTGTTTCTTGTCCATCTTGTGGCTCAACTCGAGTTTCCATTGATGACGGCGGTTGTCCTTTAATGTCTCCAGATCGTTCCATGTTCAAAACCAGAAATGATAGTATTCTCTACAGGAAAAAGTCAACCAAGATCAAGGTGCACGTGCGATCGCCTGTCCAGTCTTGTTCAGATTTGATTCGGGGCTTGACTATATTAGCAGACTTGGCAGAAGTGCTTTCACAAAGCATAGACAGCCACAAGGGCGACTTTGGGGGAAAATGATCAGGAATACCAAGCAGAGGCCCACGAGTCGGAGGACGGGATGCCTTTCGCCACGTTGCATTAGACCGCTCTTCCTGCTAACTGCCGAAGCTGCCGACTCTGCAGGGGGCCAAACCTTCGGACCAATTTGGAGTCCGGAACCCGTTGGACTCACATGGGAAACGTTTAATGTTCGGATTAGGAATCCGGCCAACATTGGCAGCATGCCATCTGCGGAACCCAGCTCAGAGAACTTTGTCCCTTTGCAAATTCTCGAAACTTAGTGCTCCATCCCATTCATCATTTTGTACATTGCTGTCGTAATTTTTGCCTTAACACCGCCCTCTATTTTCACCATTCGTTCCTGTAGCAGTCCCTTCGCCCATTGAGTTGTACTTCTGGCACCTTACGTCTGTCACCTACCCAATGGCTTTGTCGACAGCCAAATTAGGCGCCCTTGTTCTCTTATCGGGACTCGGAGCGCTGGTCGTCCTGAAACGTTTCCCCGAGGTATTTCATTTCGACTTTCTTGGTGTCACAATTTCAACAGTTGGATTCACTTCAAGTCTATTTATTACCTTGACAATCAACTCTGCGCTGTTGTTCCTTTATACTGTCGTGATACATCCGGCATTCATCAGTCCCCTCCGAAGCATCCCGAGAGCCAAGGTGTGTTGACCAATCTAACCCTTAGGGAATGCTACCAGAAAGGTCTTGGGGCTAACAGATCAACTGTTACCAGATGTGGTTACCACGCGCCGTGTATGGGCTGTTCGTAAAGAAACTGACCCCACAAGAGTTATTCTTGAAGTTAGCCAACGAAACCCCCAATAACGGCATCCTGGCACTAAACGATATCACTGGGACACGTCTGTTGGTTACAAAAGGAAATGTACTTGCCGACTTGTTTGTGCATCGCTCATATGAGTTTACCAAACCGGAGGGCTTGCGCGCGTTTCTCAAAAACCTGTTGGGTAACGCGTTATTTACAAGCGAGGGAGAGTATCATAAATTCCTACGCAAGATCAACCTGCCCATCTTCAACTTTCGCCGCGTCAAAGATATGTATCCCATGATATGGAAGGGTTCCCTTGCCTATGTCGACGCATTGGAGAAGGAGATTTCGCACCAGAATGTGGGAGCGGCGTCGGATAGCGTTTCTACAGGGAGTTTAGATATTTCCCGTTGGGCAACTAGTTCGACCTTGAACGTCATCTGCAACGCCATTTTTGGTATGAACCTCAGCGATGTCAAATACGCCGATGATATCAAGCAGGTCTACAAGAAGCTCTTCGACCCCACCGAAGAGATGCTGCTGTACTATCTCATGTCTATCTGGACTTCCTTTGAACTGGTGAACATGCTACCTTGGAGTGTGAGCCGTATATTCCAAGAGAATTCAAAGAAGCTCCGCGCGATTTGCTTACAACTGGCACAAAAAGGACAGAAAGTAGTCAAGAGCGGTAACGGAGGTGCTGATGTCTTATCTTTGCTTGTTAAAACCGAATCTCTCTCCGACGAGGAGATTGCCGAACATCTGATTGCCTATTTAGTAGCCGGGTAAGTTGTCTTCTTCATCTACCCGCAAGGGGGAAAAACGTTTTCTTCCCTTGCGGATTTCTGTTCCTTGAGCTTAACATGACGCCATGTCTGACATCCAATACTTCTCAAAGTCATGACACATCGTCTGTCGCCCTAACCTGGGCTTGCTATCTCCTCGCTCTCCATCCCGATCAACAGACTGCCCTTCGCATCGAGTTGCGAAATAGAATTCCGTCAAATCATTTTCCCACCGCCGCATCTTTGATAGGCGATGAGTCAACTGGATATGATATTGGCAGCATAATGGAGCGTCTCCCGCTGCTCAACGGCGTCATTAACGAGACGCTCCGACTTTACCCGCCTCTCCCGACGACCCTACGTACTGCTGCGTGCGATACCTTTCTTGGGGAGCAGCCAATACCCAAAGGGACCCAAATCATCATATCGCCTTGGGCAATCAATCGGTCGACGGAGGTATGGGGAGAGGACGCTACCGTTTTCCGACCGGAGAGATGGATAGACCCTGTCACTGTGGAACATCAAGCAGACCCGGCGCATAAAGCTGATGATGAGGCAGCTGACCGCAAGTCCAACTTTACGTATGCCACTGGAAGGCCGAACCATACGGGCGGCGCTAAGAGCAACTATGACTTTATGACTTTCCTCCACGGTCCACGCGCCTGTATTGGGAAGATGTTTGCACAGGCTGAGCTTCGGTGCTTATTAGTGGCCCTGGTAACTCGGTTCAAGTGGACCTTGGATATGAATGCAGAAGACGTTCGTCCTAGAGGCGCCATTACCATTAACCCGGAAAAATTGTACTTGAAGTTGGAGGTAGTGAAGGACTAAAAGGGGGAGCATGTGAAGAAACGCCTGTGATTGGCGGAGTTTGTGAGTGATGATATCTTGAATATACTAGTTAGCCAGGCTGGATTGTCTCAAGACAATGATCAAGAGACAACCGAGGGAGCCAGCTACTAGTTCTAATTGAGGCCAAGGCAAAGAACACTGTAATATTTCAGCCTGATATGCGTGCGCTGGAAAATGGGAGGTCGCTACCTCCTTTAGCTGGGCTAGAATTAATCTATCCCATTGAACGAAGAGGCGCTTAGTAGGTTACCTACCCTGTAGCGAAATACTGATCGACATAACTATGAACATCTATACAAATAAAGATTTAATTTGCGCTTAAAAATAAATACAGATAGTTTATATTAATTTGAAATAAATTTCATTCCTTTAGAAAACGAATTGTACTGTTCTCTGACTCAACCATGGCTGACTAGTAGCAAGCAGCATCGAGTCAGCAGGAAAGCGGAGAACACTTTCGGCTCTCGGCAAGATATTCTGGCTTCTGAGGTCTAATCTCTCTGCCGCCAGGATCTCCCGGTTATCGTAAGAAGGTTTGACGATAGGATAACCGATTGTAGTGGTCCGTCGGCCTCTCGGTCCGACCCTTTTAGCAGACTGTAGTGTACACGGATATCCCAAAGTAGAAATCAAACCAGACTGGGGAACTAACCAAGTATGCTTATGCCTAGGTAGTGATTGAGATAGTATGTGCTCTTGTTACAAGGAGATTCTATATCAGCTATAACATTGATGAGACTGTTGCTTGATTATTGAAACCTGGATTCAAGATTCTTAATTGGAAGCGGGCCTTATTTCTCAATGTTAATAGGCCCTTATCGCTTATAACGATGTACCTCTATGATAAACCAGTAAAACCAGTGAGACACAGAACTTTGGGTACATTGCATTCGTTGGTTGCAGGGTCTATTGCCGGTGGCATCGACATGGGCATATTGTCATCCATATCCTCCATTCTTTTACAAGCTAACTCGTTGTGATCTAGGCGATTACATTTCCTGCAGAATGTACGACGCATTAATTCTGAGGTTATGTTGTTTGTATGCTGAACCAAGTTTTTTGATTTAATTAATTTTCTGCAGATCTTTCGTGTGGGACCACCAACTCCCGTTTCAGTAGCCGAGATGGTATAAGAGGATTAAGGTTTGCCGTTTTGGTATTTCCGTAGTGGCAAATCGCTCACACCATTTCTGTTCCGGTCTACTATCCGTGGCGGATTTCCATCAGGGTTGAATGGAGGTGCGGGCATTTGAGACATCTAGATGCGATGCGAGGCGGTGTGGCTCGTGGACCTACTAAGAAGTCCGTTCTGTAGCATAACTAGGCGTTATTCACCACTCATATAAAAGATAGCAGGGACGTTCAGATCATGATCCCCCTCTGATTGTCTGTGACCACATGACCAAGTTGACTCTGGACACCATCGTCCTTTACACTATAGATTATCGCTTCAACAGCTTCTATAGAGCAAATGAAGCCACCCGTCCGTTTGTAGAGGCCGTGGTAGACGATATGACAGAATCCTTCACTCAGAGCAACCTTCCAGACTTTGTCAACAACTATGTACGTTTTCGATCCATGGCCAAATTCAAGCTACAGGCTGCCAAATTGTGCCGACAAACAGAGGATTTGATCGCAGCTCGCCGATAAAATTCAGTCGACAGAGACGACGTGCTCAACGCCATGCTGAGCGCCAAGGACCCCAAAACGGGCGAGGGGCTCAGCAATGAGTCTATCGTGGATAATCTGCTCACGTTCCTAATCGCCGGACACGAAACTACAGCAAGTCTCCTGTCGTTTTGTTTCTATTATCTACTCAAAGCCCCGGATGTGCTTCGCAAAGTTCAGCAAGACGTCGATACAGTGGTAGGTCATGATACAATTACGGTCGATCACTTCTCAAATATGCCGTATCTAGAAGCAGTCTTGAGAGAGACATTGCGTCTGCGTGATCCTGGTCCGGGATTATACGTCAAACATCTGAAAGATGATGTTGTGGCAGAAAAGTATGCAGCCAAGAAGGACCAGCCGTTACTCATTGTCTTTGGCTCGGTGCACCGGGACGAGAGTACATATGGGACTGACACTGATGAGTTGGCCAGCTTGTTATCCTTTACGCCTCGAATTCAGGTAGCTGTGAGGCCTTGGCTTACCGTCTTACTGCAGAAGCTACCGAGCGTGGCCTGGCTGCTGGAGATTCTGAACAGAAGATTGGGCCAGCCCTCCTGTTCTTTGGCTGCCGGGGACCCAGACTTGACTCTCTGTGCTCGATGGAATTAGGGGCCTATGAAACAATGGGCATCGTGCAAGTGCGACGAGCGTATAGTCGTGACCCTTCCGCTGAAGATGCGCAATGTTGCAAGTATGTCACCGAACGGCTCGAAAAATGTCGAGATGAAGTTACTCGTTTGTGGATGGATGGCGCCCAGGTCCTTGTGTGCGGAGGCAAGAAAATGACAAACGACGTGCTTGAAGTTTTAGGGCTGATGCTGCTGAAAACTCATTAGAACAGCGGAGAGGCAACAGACAAGACGGTGTTAGAATGGAGAGCAAGGTTAGACAGGTGGAGATATGTGGAAGAAGTTTATGCTTAGGATAGACTTTCCGGTGAGACCTATATAATCTTTCCGTCTAGAGCTAATTTACTGCCCAGCTATTGTATAATTAAAATTAAAATAATAAAAGTAATTTTAAGAGAAAATATTTTTACAGTAAAATTAGTAAGAAAACAATTGTATAAACTGGGAATATTGCTATTTACACTTTATTATCTGTCTTCCGAATTTCCCTAGTTCAATAACCTCATCCACAGGGACGTCTATATCTAAAGAAAGACGACTAAAAAGGCCGATTGCAATTCCTATATAGGATAGGATTAATCCACCATCCCTAATTTCCTTTGTGGATGTCTTGGTATTATTTTGAACTCTATCTTCTGTGACATCGACAGCAAATGTAATCGGGATCACCGCAGCCATGATCACGCGCGTCGCAACAGTAATGTAATAATAATGGGAGCTAGGTATCAAGTTAGTATAATAAAGCTGCAGTGTAGAGAAGAGAAATTAACAGAACATGAAAAGAAAAGGGACTTGTATGCCTGACGATGAAACACGCAACGATTAAAAACATACATGTCGTATAAAATGTCGGTGGAGGCGATGTAGTGGCTATTCTTTAAAATTTCTCGGGCAGCCTCAAGGCATTTTACCCTACTCAATCCGACATCTCCAACACCCTCTGCTGCCTCATAGCGTGCCTGTACCGAATGTGTTGCAATTATGGCAGACCAGTATTTATTCAGACACTTGATCCTGAGACGCCTCTCTGAGCAAGTCAACGCCGCAAAATTATTAGTCTGGGTTGCATTAGAATCACTGGCAAACGGAAGATCATCTCTCCACCCATTCAACAATGATTCAAGCTCCTGTACTACTGAAATTTCGCTGTTCTCAGAGGCCTGTCCTTGCCCGAATCGCGCTGGAGAGCGACCAAACCTACGGCGAGCCCGCTCCCTCGCGATACGAGAACAGATTGTCGCATACCGAGTGTTGATTGCGAACCAGTCTACCTCATTAGGCGAACAGCTTGCGGACACCGGAGGATCATGTTCGATGAAATCATCGCTGATCAACTATATGAATTAGACGAATTAGAAGCAAGCTACAAATAATCAAAGGCTGCTATAAGGGGTTATCAGAAGTTACGAACCGGGAATAAGCCTTCAGCGAGGCAACGGGGCATCTCAAGCGAATATAAAAACCAGAGTCCGCGTTTGGCCATTTGTTTTTCCAAAGGGCTCTTGTGCTTCTTTTCGATCACACTTGTGTTGTGTAATTGCAATGACTGGACGCAAAAAGCCGCATCTGCTAGCAAGCTCGACTTGGAATCGTCGCCCACTAGAGTTGAGAAGTATGCCTTGTGCATTTGTAAGAATTCGACTTGAATATAATATTTTATATGACTGGGGATGGGATTACCATAGTCAGAAGAGCCTAAAATGCTATAGTTAATTTACAGAATCTCTCATCACTTTGAATGTCCAAGAGAAGTATAGCATACCTGAAGGCCTTGAAGAGTAAAGTTATCCCGCAAATGCTGTCTCATGCTTAAAGCCTCCTTGAAAAACTTCAAGGTAGGGTATTTTCCTTTGCCAATTGTTTGGTAGCCTTGCTCAAGGTTTAAGGAATGGCATCCAATAGCCATTAGGGAATGGAACAAAGCAGAGGTTTCCGTGTCAACAGCCAAGGCATATTTCGTAACCTCTTCTGCAACCAAATCCATGCGTTTCCTCTCCAGTAACACCCGAATCCTAGAAACGTTAGAGTAGTGTTGCTAGTAAATGTAAAGCTGGGTGGCAGTGTACCCTTCGGGATCTGCATAGCACGCTTTGAGATAATTAGAGTCAGTTTTACCTAATATATTTTTGTAAGAATTGAATCCTTTGCATACCATCAAGACACTTGGAAGTAAACTTTGTGTCGTAAAAGCCCCTGTGTCCCATCATGCTATTAGTGGGTAGTGCGTCGGGATTGTCATCGCATAAAATGAATGGTCGCTGAGAGCGAAGCTTCTGAATACACCCCTCGATTTGCTCGTTTCTTGATTTATTTATGGCAGGATCACTGTCCAATGGTAGAGGGTTGAAAACATCCAGCACTCGGCCGGATGGTGGAAGCGAATTCTCTCCCGGAAGATTTTGCATAATGGCCGCAATATCAGCCTGGTGGATAAACTGAGGGTCCAGCCAGTCCGTCGAATGGTCTTCAGAAGTTCCTGTAATTATCGTATTGTTCCCAAAAGGCAGGTCGTTGTCAATGAACCAATCTTGCCACTCCGAGATCTCTGTTGGATCAGTATTAGCGGTGCACTCAGTATTCTCAGTATTGTTGAATATAATGAAAAGACTGTGTGGATCCGAGCCGTCAAGCCTGGAAGCGTCTTCTACTGGTTCAGCATCAGCCATCGCGCTAGATGGGCTTGGTAGCGAGGCTGTTTGAGGAGGAGTCAAACTTGCCCTCGTCAGAGGCAAAGGCGATTCAGATGGACAACAATCTGCATCTTGGTCGTTTATTCTCCAGCTTGAGCTCTTGTATAGGCAATCTATCGAGGATTTCTGCCAATCTAATTAGCTTCGGGCTTGGATGTTTTCTGCTTTAGCAGCCATCTCACCTGACATTGATTGCAAGGGTTTGTGCCATTACCTATTCGTGAAAACATGAGCTAAGTACAAAACAAAGAGTGAGAAACTTGCATCGGACTTTACGACGTTTACATGACTCACATGCGCCACGACGTCGTCTGAACCGTGGCTTATGCTTATGTCCCAAATTTGCGCCAATCTGATTGTCTGTCACAAACACGATAGGTCTCACCATTGTAAAAGTTGATAATGAATAAATAACAAAAGATAGTATGAGTAAAATGAGATATAAAGCGAGGTCTATACAAGGATGCGGAGGCTAGGGGACTTTGACCCTTTACACGTGGGTCAAGAACGCAATATGTAAAGCAGAGTCAAATAGTGAGTCGGATCACCCGGATACACAGTCCTACACCGCGTGGCAGAACGAACCCTGTATTGCATGTTATCTCGGGCAAACAAGTCACACGACGTTGCATTATAGCAACCTTATCCCTTCAGACTCCTCTTTGACTCGTCAGTTGGGGTCGGAACCCACAAAACCTAAAGATTGAAGGATCGAGAAAATGATCCTGCATGTAAATTGTGTTGAGGGAGTACCCTAGCGTGATAACTATATGCGTTCTTTATGTTTGTGTTGCTTTAAGCCCCAAACTTTACCCCCTCACGATAGCTAGCGCGATAATGTCAAGGATCTGCTTAAAATCTGCTGAGACTGGTTGGTTCTATCTATAGGCTGCAGGGGTTGAAAACCACCTCGGGCTGCTTGCGTCTGGAAAAGTGCTTTTCATGTTGAATAGTAAATACAATATTTTTTTTCAGGATTATTACCGAGCCCAGGATTGCCCCGCTATTTATAACTAAAACTGACTGTATATAAGTCATCCTCCATAGGCTTAGGAACTTTGAGGTCGATTGACCAAGGATCTGCCTCTTCATTAACAGTGGCGTTTGCTTCCCCTTCTGACGATTGAGCCGAATCTTCTGAGGCCACGTCATCCTGCTTCTGGAAGTCAACAACGTTTCTGCGTTTGTGCAAACTGCTCAATGTTCGGAGTCCTGCTTCAAGAACCTCTTGTTTCTTCCTAAGGCGTTCTCTTTCAAGGGAGGTCTCTGGAGTTTCTCCTACTAGGAGGGCTATCTCTTGGATGCTCATGTTCACAACAGTTGTTGATCTGAAAAGAGTCGGTAGCTTGCTAACAAGGCAGCTTTCGACTGCCAGCGTGCTCACATCATCGATGAACCGGCTTTCTGCAACCTAAGAGCAGCGTAAAACTTGTCAGTGACATGAATGCTTTGCGGTTGCATGTTGTAACTTGCCTTGTAGTACGCCTCCATATAATCCACAGCCAATGCGCTTCCAAACCTATCCATGTCTGTCTCAAATCCTTCCTGCACTAGCTCCATGAGCTGGACCGGGTTGACACTTATCTTATTTTCTGGTTTGTCAAAGCGATTCGGTCCAAACATCTTGCCAATCGTTGCCTTTAAATGGCGTTTATGTCGAGCTTGTTGAATTTTCTGTACATTTTCTGTAAGTTGGGGATTATATGTGATGGGATGCTGCGCATCTGCTATAAGCAACGCATCGATCTGACTGATCATTTCAACCTTTAGGTCATGAACCTTTTGATTGATGAGTTTGAGAATCCCTTCAGTGACATCGCTTGCAGTAATCTTTTGAATTATCATTTCAGTTGTGACTAGTACTGCTTCCAGCACCTCGTCGGCAACTTTCATGACGATATCCCTCCATGGCTCGCATTGTTCCACGAAAAGGTCGCTGACGATCAGCGGATTGAATAGGCCTGGGAGCTCACGCCCTTTGCTATACTTGAGGCGTTTTGCAACATCGCTAATATACTCGGACCGGAGGATGGGATGGGAACTGCCGACCTCGTCATCATTCTCTTCCTCGGAGTCCGAATCGATGATGTGATAAGTCCGACCGTTTAATCGCATGTTTTGTGCGAATTCGTGAAGATTGTTCTGTATTACAGCTCTCAATCTTCTGACAATCTTGTCATAATTCTTCCTGTTTCCGAAAAATTCGTCTGTATATGTCCCCTCGACTGCCTGCATCATTAGGGATGTGTACTCCTCACTTACCCGCACCAGGTAGCCCAACTGCTCCTGAGGGGTATTCCGTACTGGGCCAAGTCGTTCTAACCTATCAGAGCAGTCCCGAAGGCCATTTTCCACATCCTGTAAAAGATTGGGAAGGTGGGCAAGAATCTGGTCTTTCAAAATTGTGCTGAGCTTGCACCTCAAAGCCGCCACGCCACAGTCCGAGGAGTCGACCGAGTCCCATAAGCCCTGTGAGAAGAAAGAGTTTTCTTTTTCATCGCGTTGTTCTGATGGATCATTTCGTTCCTCGAAACTTCGGTTTCTCAGAACATGCCAGCCGAGACGAAGCTCCGACTCGAAGTTTCGAGCAAGACGAACAAAGAATCGCTCAGACTCAGAGCCAACATCCAGAGTGTCAGGCTTTGTTATGAGACCGATGGTGCGTACACCGTTTGGGTCAGCCTTACTGGCCATCAAAGTCACCTCTTGCAGGACATAATCATACTTGGCCGATACAACAGTTAGGATAATGCTCCGTGGCCGCACCATGTACCTCTCCACCATGCCTCGGACAATGCTGACATCATCAGCAGACTGCTCCCTGTTTCCGCGCTTGAAAAGGCCCAGAAGATCTACCATGGTGAGGTGTGGCTTGCCTGGTCCGGTGAGCTCGATGCGGAGAGTGTCTTGGAAGAACTCTCCACTACAGCCTGAATGAGCAGCCATGGCGCGCTTCGCCTCGTCCGTGACGGCCTCCAAGCCGTCTTTTTCGATGCTTGCTTCTGGCTGCCATCTTTCGAGGCGCTCTTTATCTTCTCCTAACCGCATCTCTCCCGGAGTGATGGACACTTTAATCTCGTCCTCCTGAGCTCGGCGAAGGATCAGCTCAGTGACGAAACGAGTACAAAGCCCATCCTTGATAGGGAACGCCATGCCAGAAATGGCCTCGAGGACGGAACTCTTTCCAGCAGACTGATCTCCGCAGACGATGATTTCAGGCAAGCCAACATAGTGGCTGACCCCCTGCGACCGCAGGCTGTCGATAAGGTCGAGAAGGCCGCGGTGGTGGTCTCCCACGGCCATGTTTGTTCTGTTATTGACTGTCTCCATTTCGATCAGTAAATATAAGAAAAGGACTGCTCAGAGAGGCTGATATTGATCTGATTTGGATATTTTCGAGGAATAGTTGACCTATCCAACAATTCTGATTCAGCGATGGGGATATGCTGTAGTGTCCGGCCTCCTGCAGAGTTGGGCATTAACGCATTACGGTACCTCCACTCTTATTGGCTCTACAATGATGACGGCGTCATCAGGCTCTCGGTCTACCCGCTGCCGATCATGGTGAGAATACCAAGTAATATAAGCGAATATTAATTAGATATAGTCATTAGAACTCGCATTCTCACCAGCCAATCTGTAGTGGCTCACTGGCAATGGTATCTCAATGTGTGTGAAGTGTAAGCTTTAATGTGCATTTAGCCAGCCACGTTTGAATTTTGACTATATCCGTATCACTACACTATTACTATGGTTAGAATTCTCCATCAAGATTTATCCTGTAATCTGCTTTCTGTGTATCGCAGGTTTGCGTCATGCAAGTCTGGTTTATGCTTGCATTTCAAGCAAGCATAAATTGTATTATTATCTATGAGAAATCGTCCTCTCTCTCCTGCCAAGTTTCTTTGTCTGTTGAAACAGATGCTGTCAAAGTCAGAGAAGGGCCGGCAGTCGAATCATAATTCTTTGGCCGCCGAGGAACGTTGAGCGCTGTCTTAAGCTCCCTTCTTGTTAATTGCTCAATCTCTCTATCGAGCCTTGTGAATGGCGGGCTTTTCCATTGTTTGCTAGTTGGATAATACGGTGGTGGCATCCACGACGGGTATATCTTCTGGTGACAAGCCGAAGCCCTAAATCTGAGTGGATGGTGGAACAGATACCTGTAGCAAAGAAAACAGGCCTTCTTGCTTGTCCCAATAAACGGCATTCGGGGTACAAATTCAGGGTTTCCATCGTAAAATACTACCAATTGCATTTCTGCGTGAAGCGTCAGATTCAAGCGACATGCCTTACGCAAATCCGCTTCAACATCATGGCTATGCAAGTGACTTTCCAATTGCTGCATTATTTTCCCTGAATCCTCTTTGACAAGATTCTTAACAGCTGTCAGGAGAGCAAATGTACCGGTCTTGACAGAGAAAGGACGCGGCTTCGGAGCTTTCACGTCCCGAATTTCGATTTGCGCAAATATATCGGGTTGCTTTGCGGCTAGCTTCACCATGGATTTGATTGCGGAGCGATAGCGGGCTATCTTATACAGGTTCTCCATCCAGGCTGGCTTTTTCAATTGTTTAATTCCAAGCAGAATTTGTAACTGTGAAGAATAAAGCCATCTAGCTTGTGATGCCCAGTTGACCAGCATAATTATAGTTGAAGAACTCCAGGGTTGGTGGAAAGATGGGGAGGTGAAAGGGCAACTGTCAAGCCAGGGTCTGAATTCGGGTTCGGCAAAGATCTCTAACTTTGCCCGATCAGTAAGAGGTCTAGAATGAGCCAGCCTTAGAGACTCTCGAATCCCTCGCTTGTCGACCTTATCAACTATAGACAATATTCGACCTCTGGCTAGTTCGACTACCAAGTTAAGAATCTCGGACTCGGCTTGCGTAGACAATTTTTCTATCGCTCGCCACGTCAGCAAAATAAATATTACTTGATATTATATATATCAATTTTACCCTCTCTAGCAACC
>PVQA01001059.1:0-34665 GCA_002980515.1 Fusarium burgessii | reverse complement strand
ATGTAGCTATGAGATCCGTCATAGGACTTGGTTGATGAGAAGTATTATAAAGTCCACTTGAAGATTGAGAGCCTGAAAACCAGAAGTCAGAGACTGGACTGAAAAGTTGCGACATTTCATATTCGCCATTCAACTGTTCCCTACATATAACCAATTCCTTGCAATGCGTGGCATTGATGATGCTTTTTGTTAATAAGCTTGGGGAGTTATATACCGCAACACTATCTCTGATGTCTCTCAAACAACTACATTCAGAACCTTGGGTGAAAGATCTGATTCAAATGCATTCACGCATGAGGCCATTGTGTGCTTAGAATCATATTCCTTAATTTACCTCATCTTAGAACAAGGATTATGAAAGCTACCAGTTAGAGAGAGGGGGGGGTGACTTTTGATAGGGTGCCTAGGAAAAGAAACTTAGGATTATGATCCTTGGTGACAAAAAGGCTTAGGTTAACCTATACAAAATTTTAGCGTGCTTGAAGGTATGTGGCAGAAGTGGCTGATATATGGCTGAGTAGTCTATTGAGCTCTCCACTCCTACTGCAAGTCAATCTCCAGAACGGGGCCCATCTTCATATGATTTGCTCTTATCATTTCTTATCCATCGTCATTGTATTGCGTGTAATAGAAAACCCCTTACCATATTATACATTAGGTCTACAGATACTTGACATTCGTTTTTGCGCTATCAGCCTCGCCTCTTTCTCTTTCCGCTAGTATCAGGTACCCAGTAGGAGTAGCAGCACGGACAGAAGGAGGCATTGTCTCGCACTCTGTTACGTCTCGGTCTCAGCCTGTATTGACTTTTTGAGACACGCTGTTTATTGCATCGACATCTTTGTTCATGCGAAGCTCCCACTCGAGCTATTGAAGCCACGGTATGTACTACGAAGCCCTGGGCGACGAGATTGAGTCCTCAAATTGCATTTATTCTTTCCCATGCACCCTACAACACCTCCGAAACTTCGTAGAAACTCATGATGATTATCCGTAGCTCGAACCAACGATTCATGGCGTCCCGCAGCCCCTCTGAGAGCTTCTCAGCTCGTCCCTCTACCACACGAACTGCTTCTCATTCGCACAGTCCCAAAACAAATGCTTCTAACAGCGTCGATCGATTAAAAGTCCCCAAAAGAGCGCATACGTTTGCACACGCTCCTTCGGCAACTGATGGCTCCGCATCTCCTGATGTCTTCGACACTGCCGAGCATAGCGATTCAGACGATGGCATAGAAATCACTCGAGCTTCTATTGAGCTCGACATCCTACCCATCGAACTTATCACATTGACGGATAGGTACGCACATTGAGGAATGCCGGATCCTGACTGTTCTATGCTAATCATGCATCAATAGCTTCATCGAGTCTCTAAATGCGAAAGTCCACCCGACACCTCCCAACATCGAGAAGTTATCACAGAAATTCCAGGAATTTTATACACAAGCCTCTTCCAACATCAATACCCATATCAACGCCCTTGCCTCAAGACAAAGCCGCGATGTCTCGCCCGCACCTTCCACCTCTTCCATATCCTCCGCTGCTAGCCGACTACGATCAAAGGCCAGTGCGCTCACCAAGGCTGAGCCGGAGCAACAAATGATTACAGCAGAAGAACTAGCAAACCGCAAACGAACAAGAAAAGCCCTCGAAGCCAAGAGGTCTCTGCTAGAAGAGGCTGTTGAGCGTAGATTATGCGAGGGCATATACGACAAGATTTACCGACATCGAAGTACACAAGATGAGGCCCAGGACGACAAATTACGCTCGAAGACTGCAGCTTTAGCCTTGGTTGGCATTGGGCCTGCTGACCTCGGTATTGACCTAACAGGTGAAGCAGATGAGTCCAAAGAAAAAGCTTGCCCGACAGAGGAAGATATCAAGGAGAAGTTGGAGCCCGCCAGGCGAGACATTGCCATGATGACACAGAAACGATATCCTCTGGGTAAACTGAACCACCTCAAAGCTGCTCACCGAAGTATCGTCGATACACTTGCTCATTTTCACCCTTCGGCATCCGCTGATGAGATTATGCCCATGCTTATCTACACCCTTATTACCTTGCCGCCAGAGAATCTCCATGTCATCAGCGACGTTCACTTCATTCAATATTTTCGATGGGAGCCAAAGCTCACAGGCGAGGCTGCCTATTGTTTGACAAACCTTGAGGCTGCCATCAGCTTCTTGCAGACAGTAGATCTTACAACACTGAGGGCGGATGAGCAGCTTTCAGGTCCAGCAAAGAGCACAAGCCCACGAACCGGAACTTTCCCTCCCGCTTACCAGCAAGGAGAAGCACCTTCATCAGCAAATACGCCTGAAGCAGGCCAGATTAAGGCCGATGCCGCGAAGGTTTCGGCCCCTGATGTCAAAGCATCTGTGGTGTTGCGTAACCGTCGGTTGAGCGACCTTGTAAACGGGCCTGCACAGGCATTTGGGGCTGCCAGCGATGCTGTCTTTAACACGGCTGATCAAAGCTTGAAGAATATATCGAACAGCCTGGGAGACAGCTACAAGTTCCTTATAGGCAAGTTGCGGGAACATCAGGATAGCCCTCGAGAATCCATCACAGTGCCGAGAACTCTAGACGATGCTCGGAAACTTGTTAGCACACCATCTCCCGACGAGGAGGACAGCAGCGGGCTCAACAGGCTTCTTCCTCCTGACGATAATGATCTCCTGAAGCGCCCAGCTTCGCGGGAAGAACGAGTTCTGAACCTGATTGGAGGCCGCCGCGACCGCAGTACCGATAGTGCACGAAGTGGTCGCAGTGCGAGCTCTTCAAAGAAAGTGGTGTTTGCTTCTGAGGAGCCTAAGACAACCAATCAGACACCGGGGCAGAACCCAGCCGTTCTGGACCAAATGCGTAACTTGGGCAATTCCTTCAACCCTATGGCTCGACTTCCCAGTATTAGTATGATCCGCGGATTTGGGCGCAACAACCCCTCGGGGCCGGCAACGCCAGCGGCTAAGGAACCAGTCAAGCCCGCAGATGGTGGAGATTTAGGAACAGTATGTCAAAGACGTGCCCTTGAAGTATAAACAATCAAGGCTAACTAATACCTAGGCATTCCCCGATATTGCCCCAGCTCTTCCACCTAAAGAGATTCCTAGAATTGCTCCACCTAACAAACGCTTCATGGAGATACAGACTCCTGGGGAGCTTAAGCTCGGAGAAGTTCTTGATTTGTTACGCGATTATCGTCGTCTGGCCGGCGCATTGAAGGATATTGGCGCTTTTGAGACCAAATGAGAGGGGGACATACCATATACCATACAGACCTAAACATAGATTTTCTCGACCTAATTCGATCCTGGATGAAGTAATTGGAAAGTAGTAGCGTCCGGATTATCAAAAAAGGTGAAAGTATAAATATTAGTGTGCCATTCATTGCATGATGAATCAAGGCAACTTGTTTGATATGAAGGGTGAGATGAATGATAGTGGCTTGCACCTGCAGCGTGATTGCCTTCTATTGGGCGCTGCTACTCTAATGAAGTTGATGATATACAGCAAGTCCCCAAACATGATGAAAGCGCCCGCATTGTCTGGATCTTGCCGCACGACATATAACGCCCTGAATATGAAAATACCTTGGTCTACCCTCCGGAAACATCATAAATTTGTTACATCCGGCTCAATATGAAACAAAAGCTTGCGCTATGACATTTGCCTTCCAAAGCTCTGTCTAAGTCCTTAAAATCCTGATGCTAGACGCCGTAAACCCTTTTTAACACTTAAAATCGCTATTTTGACCGGAAAATACTGAGTTCGTGAAATGATGTGCGGACCGGAATATCCTTTCGAGAAGGAATTGAGGTCATATAACAAAAGCCTTAGGCCATGTCTGTCTCATGGCTAGTGGAAGCAGAGCTTTGATCGTTGCCCTTTGTCTATGGTATTGGGTTGGTCTCTGCGCGGCGTGGACCAACGTTGTGGGACTCAATGGTTCGAAGAGGAGGAACGTCGTCCTTCTCTTCTTCAAACACTGGTTCAGTATTGAAGCGCGGGAAGTCCCGCAAGTTGTTCGAGTTGTTTGATGTAGCGCGTTTGTGACCAAGTATCTCGTTGCTGGGGATTACAGGACCAGGATATAGAAATTGTGATATGATGCGACTGTTTGCTCGCTCACGTATGCGATTCATACTGCCTCGTCGACCAGGTAAACCTGGACTGGTTGGCGGCTCCATCCCTGAGGTGGTTCCTATCGAGGCATTTGTCCTGGTGCGAACGAGGATTGGCTGGTTCTCCTCTGCTTCCTTCTGGAAACGTGCCTCACTGGGCAATAGGACAGCACGATCTAACCCATAAGGTAGGCCACGATGACGGCCACGGATCTGCATGGCAACAATGATGAGTTTTCCAACAACGGTGAACTGAGAGCACAGAGAAGCGTTGACGTTGGGCACGCCCATACTCAAACCCACAGTTCCGTACGCACTGATAACCTCAAAAAGAACATCAAACAAGTTGAAATCTTTTGCCTTGAGACTGTCGCCTTCGCTGATGGCAAGAAAGAAGAATCCCACAAAGACGTACCACAAGTCAAAGGAGAGTTGGCGTCGCAAATGGGTACCGACGTAGTTGAGAGCACTGGGTGATTCCTCCTCATCCTCGTCTTTCTTACTGTGGTAAACGCCGAGAGACTTTTCTTCGTACACGTTTGTTCGGCGGATGGAAATTGCAATTGGGAAGATAGAAATGTACATCATGATCATGTACAACACTGGAATGGCAGGGTGAAGGTCGCTTAGGCTGAAACACGAGAAGCCTGCAGTTCGGGTAGAGGCAGCCTGAAAGAGACCATCGGCAATTCGAGTATGAACAGGTAGTTCGGCGACTGGGCCTGCGTTAAGCTTATGAAAGTTAGCATAATAACAAAATCAGAGGAAGGTAAAAAGCTGCATACATCCAAGACGACAAAGAACAGCAAGTCTATAGCATTCAAGGCGACAAGGATCCAAAATAGCCACCAATTGGCGCTTGAAGGGAACAGAAGGGTGAAACATCGACGAGGATGGTCGAGAAGAAACCTGAGTTCCTCCCACAGACCGGTCCCCTTAGGAACAATCTGAGCAAGAACCCAGATGACAAAACGCAGCATGACAGGGAAACCTGTGTTTCCAATGATAATGAAGAACCACATGATCATCATGACATACTCTGAAGTATTGAAGGAGTTCATGCTATCAGGGGTCAGGGTCAAACCTAAATCGTTGAACGCCGAGTTGGCCGTCCAGAATCCCCACCAGGTTCTTGAGATAGCGTTGCTTTCAACGATGTTCCCATATTTCTCATTATGAAGAATGTAGGGCAGAAGGAAGGTTACCGCGATAAGCTGAAACCCCCAAAAATAGGAAAGTAAAATCAGCGCTAAAGTCCTAAGGGATCGATATTCGATACCACCCAGTTCCTCTCGCTGCTCCAGGGTCAAGCCCACAAAGTTAGAATTTCGACCCATAGTCGGGGTGTAACTGAGATAAGGCATGTCCTTGGTGTGGTCGTTGGACAGGGCCGATTTGATGGTGTCAATTGTGCGCGTTCGGAAAGCACGCCCGATGGTGCTCTCATTGTCTTCGTGTACCTCTTTTTGACCACGGTTCAGCACACGAGGCTTTCGCACCCTAAGGGCGTTAAGGGTGCCGCCAACAGCTTTGGCATCATCGGTCAATTCGTGTTTGAGGGGGCGTTTCGGCTCAGCAATGACAATAGTTGGCCTGCGGCCTGCTGGTGTTCTGGAATCTATCGTCGCATGGTCTGGCCTTGATTCCACTGTTCTCGTCATGGCAATGGTGTTGTTATCGTCATCGCCATCGTGAGTATCATCATCGTCTAGTCTTCGAGGACCCATGCCTCTCTCTGTCTCTCGAGGGCCAGGAATCCTCAAAATCTCATTGTCCTGATTCCTTTGGCGCTCTAGGATAGCAATGTGCTCCGCATGAGTTCTTCTTTGGGGGAATTTGGTTAAATCGTCGTCAACTCCATCACTTCTCTTAACCGTCTCAGCAAATTTAATACCCGCCGGTGCGGTCTGCGACCTGCTCTGCCCCTCCTTCGCTCCCCTGCCATCTTCAAAAACTTGTTCAGGTTTTTCTAACGGACTTAGCTCTATGCTATTGGACCGTCCAGCAGAGACCGTGTCGCTTTCATCGCTGCTCGCAGGTGGCGGTTTGTGTGGTAGATGTTCATCGTCGTCGTCATCGGCGATCGCTTGGGATTGAATTAAGTCATTTCCATCAAGGAGTATGCCATCGTTTGTAATACGTGGCGGTCTCCCCTGATAAGGTACAACCGTAATATGTCGGCCATTGACTCCTTCTTCAGTCCCGCGGACTTCGCTTCGCGGACGAGTCTTGGCCTTAGAAAGAGTAGCACGGCGCTGTCTGGCGTCCGTAACCCAGCCTTGAAATCTCTTCTCAAACCAGTAAAGACGTAGGAAAACCACCGAAGTATGCAGAGTGATTGGGTTAGATGTTATAGTAAAGAGGTAAACGACAATCTGTTGGAAGGTGTTGAGAAGGTTGACGTCGATTGGGTTTAAACCAGCTTGTGTGTTGGCTCCACTGGCGAACATAAGAGAATCGACATATGTAGTCTGGCCACGACCAGCGCCATATATAATGACGGAAGCTAATAACGTTGCGCCAATGATCCATGTATCTGTGAACAATGGTCAGACATGAACTTGGCATTTGAAGATTGGTGCCAGGTAGAAAGCAAAAAGTGCATAATCGCGTGGGGGTTGCGCTCGAGAGGGAAACATGGGTAGGCTGAAAACCAATGAATGCAACTTACAATGGACGGAAATAAAGTTGAAGTGTGGTTTTTTTGACACAAATGGCGGCTTGATAGCTTTGAGCCGCGCCCATATAGAGGCGCGCGTCTCATCAAGCATGTCTTCCAAAGTGGAGAGAAGACCGCTGGGAACTTTTGCGATAATAATGAAGATGTGAAGGTAGAAACCTAGAAACAGGGAGAGAGGGCTTTCTGGGCTATTTGGGTTAAGTTAGTCGCTGAGCCTAGAGATTAGACTGTGGCTATGGACGATTATGGTTATGGCGTAAGGCGGCGGAGACTGGAGACTGAATAACGGAGGGGCGCGAACTGAACTGGCGATTTCTACACACCACTCCCACTCAACGCACAAAGAGCAAGGTTTTTTCTTTTCTGGAGTGCGTCGAGTATAAGAAACAGGAATAGTTCAGCGACTTAGTACGGAGTGAGTCTCTGGGGCACTGCCAGTGGCCAGGTGATTTCGGAGTTGGGAAAAAGGGTGCAACCTAGGCTAGACTTCTGTACAAGAAAAAAACAAAAACAGCAAGTTGAACTAGCTGATCAGTGTCCGAACTGGAGACACCGATTGTTGAAGTTGCAGGTAAAGAAGCATATTGTTTTGATCGAATCGTCGCAATTAATGGTCGTCGAGATGAAGTTGGAAGAGGTAGGGTTCATAGAGGACTTTTCAATACTTTAACTACCTTAGTAGGCACAGTAAGTCCCTAGTAGGTATAAAAGAGTAAGGTACCTTGGGCACGATGAGGTAGGCACTCCCTGCCTCTACCTAGGGTATCGGGAAACATTCTAGAGATAAAGGAGGAGGCAAGGAATTAAAAAGAACCATGGAAGTAGCCCAGGTAGCGGAAACGGGGGAAAGATAGTGGAAAGAGCCCCTGATATTTACCAACGCGCTACCTAAGATCACCAAAAATAAGATACTTTATCAATGCACTGCACTACGCAACATAAACGACAACGACGACAACGACAACAACAACGACAAGGACCAAGGACAGATGGCGGCGACTCGGAGTTCGCGATCCAACCACGAGGGAGCCGTCGCTGACTTCAAAGGGTCCAGAAATCCATGTCGCGATAGTCTGATCAGCCATAGCCATCCATGCATGATCCCGTCTCTTGGCTCTTCCACTGCACGGAAAAAGAAAAGAAACACAAATCGTAATGTTACGGTACAGAGTACAAACATGGCAAGGGGCTCACAGGACAGCCGAGTCAACAAACTTGGATGTGAGGTGGGCCAAGCCATGGACCGAGATACCGGGTCCGTAAACGATCCAGGCACAGCAGAGCGCACCCCCCGAGCAGAGGGCTAGGACAGGGATTGTTGAATGTCTGGATGCCTGCAGATGGTGACACGGCCGCTGCGAGAACCCTAAAGACAGTGAGAAAAGCTCTGAAAGACTGAGATATCCACTACGCGGGACCTGTTCCCCGGTACCAGTCGGTCTCCTCCCGTCTGGCTTTGACATTAGCGGCTCCATTTTGAAGCCGAGTTCATCTTTTCTACTTCCTACGGCACTTGCTTGATATAAGCAGACTGATGAAAGGAAGCAGTGGAGCAGGAACAATCACGTATCATAAAAACGGTTTATGTAAATCAGAGTTCCAGAGTGTCCGTCTGTTTGCGGACAGAGGACCGAGCGGAAAGGGTGGCAGAGACCGTTAATAACACCCGCTGATCCCGCATTATTATCAATTGATTGGCGATTCTTCATCTACGGCAAGGTCTCATCTGATCGGGCACCGATGACGCCAGGCTGCCTGTTTTCCTAGATGAGGCGTATTCTTTACTTCTTCGGCTGCTGATCATTGTTTTCACATCCACGCGCATTACCTCGATCATCCTTGTTACAATAATGAGAATCACCGCGATTTCGGGCCCGCTGAAGCATTGAACTTGGCGTATAAGGTGCAATCTATAAGAAACTTAAGCCCTCAATCCTGCATGACAGAAATATTGGGGTAATTTTGGGTAGGGTAAGTAATCGTCTGGACTTTCTTTTTTGTTCGTTGATTAAGATCTCAACTTTCTTTGCAACCCGAGGACATTCTGTCGAGTTCCCTGCGGGCGTGAGCTCCACATGTGGTGGATAAAGCGCCCTGTCCTTGCATATTGTCTGTGTGTTGTACTACTATCGGGCCAATGAATGGCACGCCCATCCAAGCAATCTCCAATTCCATGGAAGGAGATCTGAGAAGGGTGATACCACTGACACGTGCTTTGGCCGAGTCAAACAAAGGAATAGGAAATAGAAGGGATTTTGAGACTCGATAATTAGAAACAAAGTCGGTCAAACACATTGGATGGAGGCTGGGGTTGGGTAAGTCACCCAGTTAGGATGCTTGCTTATTTCCTTCAACAAAGCTATCATCCTTGACTGACACCCAGACCATGCCCCAAAATATTAGGGCCGTTTCTCATAGGCGAAAGGACATGGCATGCTATTGATCGTGATCCATCATATACCCGAGGAAATGGAAGTCTTTCCCTACGCTCAATACGACAATGATCATAATGTGATCACCATGTTGAAAGGCGATAGCTAACATCTTTTATGACTACCACTCTGCCTTTCCAACACCAAGGGTGGACTCCTTCGACAATGTGATGTCACCGCTCTTTGATCGTATCTCCACAGTCCAGCATCCCTACGCCTTCGCTTGCTCCGTTCGTGCGTTACTCAACCCTCCGTGGCTGAGACAAAGGTCTATGCATGCGTGTACGGGGGTGCTGCTCAACAATCAATGGGTTTCCCGGTAAAATTAAGTTCTTAATGTGATCAGACTTCCGTAATAACGCACACTTGCGTATCGATAACTCAATGCCTATCATGCGGTCACCTTCCAAGCAGGTCATGCAAAGAGTCATGCAAATGAGATATGAGTAAGTTGCAAATCTAGACCGCATCATGTCACACCAACTTCGCATCATCGAGTCATAAAACTAGCATTGGAGAACACCGCAACATCAAAATATGTGAGACTGCAGTCAGAATAAGCATTATCAATTCTTCCTTTGAGGTTGCAACCAGAAACAGTTATCAGAGCCCTAGTACTGCCAAGCTTTTCTCCCCGGAAACTAAGGCGGCACTAGTTTGAAGGGCCCCAGCTGGACTTCGAAGCTCTGACTCTAAAATAGCTAAGAGGTCGCTACTGTAGGGATCCGTGGATAATTTCCATTGGGGAGGTCGTATCTGGCCTTTGACCTTTACCTACGCTTCATATGGCATCGTACTTTGGAATCGTGGCACACTTTGATATGTGGTGTGATGCATATCACCTCGTGATGTCTACTCCGTTTACGAGATCTGATGGATGAAATGTATCTCCTCACAGCGTAACGTGTTTTGTACCACTATCTTCTTATCTTGCTCTACATCAACCAGCAACCTGGGCCTTTCACCTCATGTACTCATATCATCTTAGCACGAGTCATCTCTTGGTTGATTTCTAGAAACTTGTCTGATTATGAGTCTTCAATCTGGTCGGCTATGGCCGCGCTGTCTTTCCTGAACGCCGAGTCTTCCCCATCGTTGCGCCCTGAAAGCATTGTACATTCTGCATCTGCGTATTCTTGTATACACCAGAGCCTGTTTTACCACCGATTCCGATGCCTCGGCTTAGCATTAATTAGCCCACCCAATACATTCCACTTCTATCGTTCCGTTTCCAACTTTTCGATCACTGCGCTGCTGCTCGTCTGGCATTCTCGCGTCCGATCTTCTTGAAGAAGGCATTGCTGTCCGCCTTTTTCCGCTTTGCGTTCAACTTCTTGTTCTGCTCGATATAAGCCATGTCCTGGCCACCACTGAGCTCGCCGAGGGTTCCCGCCGTTCGTCGAGCTCCCTTCTTCTTTTTGCGTCCCATAGTACCCTGATGGAACATGTCATCGTTCGGGTCGTCCTCTTCCATGCTCTCATTCTCCACAAGAACCTTTTGCAAGAGTTCCCGACGCTCCGAGACATCCGCAAATGCGAGCCCGGGCGTCTTCTCGATGTTTGCTAGTTGTGTGATTACCTTAAAAGCATATCCCTGGTCGACAAGGAAAGCTTGGCGTTTTGAAGAGAAATACATCTCCTGCGTATCCTTTGAAACTAAAGAATAGAAAAAGGCATTGAAGCCCTCGTCGTTACGCCGCTTGGCTCGCAGAATTCGGCCTAAGCGCTGCGCCTCCTGGCGACGCGAACCATAGTGTGATGAAATCTGAATGAGGCATGTAGCTTCAGGCAGATCGAGAGACGTGTCTCCAATCTTTGATAAAAAGAGTGTGTTGACGTTTGGGTTGTGCTGAAAGTTCTCCAACACTTGCAAACGTTCTGCTTGACCAGTACCACCGTAGATAAAAGCTTTCTGGAGCTTCAGCGCATAGGCCTTGAGCGCATACACGTTATCCGAGAATACTATAATCTTGTCTCCTCGCGATTCATGGTAGTTAATGAGATATTGACAAGCTTGGAACTTGCGAGGGTTCATGATATACAGTAGACCCTTCTTCCGACTTGGTGCTTTGAGGTACTGGTCGTAGAATTCTGTAGGCATCGGGCACCATACTTCTGCACACTGAACCCTAGCAATATGTCCTTGCTTTGAAAGTTCCATCCAATTGGCTTCAAAGAGCTTTGGTCCAATGAGAAAATTCAAATCGGAGATCTTGTCATCTTCTCTAAGGAGCGTTGCCGTGAGACCAAGCTTCGAATGAGTCTTGATCGAAGATGTGACTTTTCGGAATATATTAGCGGGCACAACGTGCACCTCGTCCAACAGCATCAGGCCCCATTCTCGACCCGTCAAGAACTTCATCATCTTCTCCGCATCGTAAGATCGGGCTCGAGATTGTGTGACCATTGCATAAGTTGTGACGATAATACCAGTGCTTCCAGTAAAGACGTTGTTCTTGGAATCGGACGTGAATGCAACAATGTCATCGGGGTTGATGTTGGACCATTTCAAAAATTCATTTCTCCATTGCACCACTGACATGGAGCTTGTGCACAGGACAATGACACCTTTCTTGATAGTGCAGGCTGCTGTAATACCCACAAGCGTCTTTCCAGCACCACAGGGCAAGACGATCAGTCCACTTTTAGCTCGGCCGTTGCCAAACATCTTACTCAAACTTTTTTCCTGATAAGGACGAATCTGAGTACCAGGCTTCAGATCGATATCGAGATTTGCGTTAGCTTCATCTCTCCGAAAGTCATACTCCTCCAGAACCGGATATCCTAGGTTCAGGCATTCTTTCTGTACTGTTTCGACATCCTTGTCTGCGATCTCGAAAGAGTGCGTTACCTCCTGGTCCTCGTCGTCTTCTTCGTTGAGCGTGGCATAGACTTCGCCTTCCTGGACTGGTTGTCCGTCTTTGCCCTGGTCGCCCGACTGGCCGAGACCATTTGCCTGCTTTACTCCAGCGGCATTCTGTGTTCCAGGAATCACGAGTCCACCAATCTTAGGCGCCACTGATGTTGTGATCTCTTCCGTTCCTTGTACGCGTAGGGGTCCGATTTTGGGGTTCTTGAGGAGAGTTTGGAGCATGTTTGGATCGGGACTTTCGACGTAGTACTTTGTATTCTTGAGAACCAGCTTCACCTTGCCGTAGCTCTGAGTACAACTTGTAATAAAATTCCGAATCTCATCTGGCAGAGGTGTCTTGAGAAAACGATCTAGCGTGTTGATGATATCTTCTGGCGACAGTCCAACAGAGACGGCAGCGTACAGACTGTGTGTTGTGAGGGCGTATTCGTGCATGAAGGTCGGTCGAGACAAGGGTTCAGAGATGGTGATGAGGAAATCCTGGGCCTGCTCTGCAAGTGGATTGAAACTCTCCAGAATGATGCGACCTTTCTGAGGGTCTATCCAGAGAGGTCGGTTCTGATGGTCTTTCTTCAAAACCAGGTAGGAAAAATCACGGTCGCCAAAGATGTGCGGGAGCGGATCCCGAATCGCATGTCTCTTCTGGTAGCGATCCAGGGAGAAGATGTCTATATTCTTGTTCAAATCACGTTCTAAGGCCTCGTCGACGGGCGCCTCCTCATCCGGCATGTCCTCATTGCTATCAATCGTTCGTGGCGTTGCAGCTCCAGGTGTTGACATGCGCGAAGACCTTCCCACTTTTGCCCCGCCCTGAACGGCCCCGCCTGCTTTCCTCTTGGGCGGCATATTGGACTTCTGGACAATGAAGGCGTCGTTGGCGGCCGTCGTATAAATGCCGATGAAGAATGTAAGGAAAGCGTGAGAAGCCGTTATGGAACGCGACCAAGCGTTCCTAAAACACCGTCATTGACGATGATGATGACTAATTAGTTGGGCCCACAATTTGCTTAATAAGGTAGCTTGCCTGTCAGCCTGCTCTTTGCAATCCGCACGCACAAGCGCGTGCGGCTTGTGATCAGGGGCCCGAAAGTGCATCTCGAAAGTCTGATTAATACACCCCACTAAAACTCTCCCAACATTCATCTGAACTCCAGCTGCAATTATTCCCAGACACCACGACCGCAAACACTGCTTGCAACTACGAAAGCTGCATCAAAAACACCAGAATTCTGTTTCTTATTTGTTACCATGTGGTATGATACACCTCAATCCAATTTACCGTCCTACAACTAATCAATATCTAGCAAACACATTCTCAACGCTCAAGTTTCCGTTCGGTCGCCCTGTTGTACGTCGAAAATTCATTGAAGCCGATTCTCACGACTCGAATCAGTGCCCCTTAGACTCAGAACTAACTTTCAACTACAGGTCGAAAATGGTTTGATTGCGTCGAATGCCACAGCGAACAAGAGTCACATCCTCTCAAGGAAAGTTTCGAGATGATCTTCGCATGCAAGAAGTGCAGAAAGTGCTTCCGAAAGGATGTTAAGGAGTTCGAAGAGGCCGATGAGTTTTGCCCTCACTGCGACAACCACTTTGTCATCGAAGCAAAGACCCCACAGGCAGCCCTTTCTATCGAGAGCGATGACGTACGAATGGACAACAAGATGCTCAAGGACGACAGACAAAAGACCAAAGGACTCAGATCCATCTTTGACCCGACTGAGGAGGCCGATAAGTTGGGATAATTAAAAGAAAATTAGACAAAAGGGAAAAGTCACGGCGTTTGGGATATACATAGCGATTTGTCACTTCCACGAGGACCCGGTCCGAGAGAATGCGTCCGTCATTATTTATGTTAATACAATAGCACTGGGCTCCGATTTTTAGAGACTCATGCGCCTGTCTATGTAAATCCTTCCCACAACTCTCTATTCCGCAGCGGAATCATCCTGAGATCTGGTTAGGATGGCGGCACTTCCAGTTCCAGGGGTCCGGCCCGTCTTCTTCTTGGCAGCCTCCTCCTGTTTCTCCTGCTCAATCTCCTTGACGTAGCCCTCAATCTCGGACGTGGGTAGTGTTTCGATTGTGGCGCCGGGTGCCATAAGGGAAATTTCAATGTTCTTGGCCCCAGTTTGAACAACCTCGAGCAGCGACTTGATAGCAAGTCGGATGGTAGCCTCTCGGTCCATATCCTCCTTGTAGTTTCGCTCGAGGAATTCGCGAACAGTCTTGCTTGAACGACCAATAGCATTTGCCTTCCTGTTGAATCGTTAGCTCTGAGAATTCACCAAACACTATTCTTGAATAGCATACCAGGCAGAGTAGATGCCGGAGGGCTCGGTCTGGTACAGTCGAGGAACATCGCTGCCGTTATCAAAGCCAACAATCAAAGTGCTAATACCGAATGGTCGGACACCACCAGCCTGTGTGTACCGTTGTTGAACTCCAGCGACATATTTGGTAATGTAGTCGATAGTGACAGGGTCTTCGACTGAGAGACGGTGGGACTGTGCCTCTAAACGAGCCTTGTCGACGAGGATACGGGCGTCCGCATTTAGGCCAGCGAAGGCGAGGGCGACGTGATGATCGAGGAGCTGGATCTTGGAAGGGGTGATGCGAGTATCTTGCAGTTTCATGGCGGAGCGCTTCTCACATCCTAGCACAACAACATCGGCACCCTTGACACCGACAGCACATGTTCCTATTGAAGGTATAAGCCACCGCAATAACGCTATCAGCCAAGAACACGATATCTACCTCGCTTGACAGCTTCGCCAGCATATTCGACCTGGAAAACGTGGCCATCGGGGCTGGGTATATGTTAGAGAGCTTTTCATCAGCGCCGTTGTGGTACAAACCTGAAAACTGTACTTCATATTAGCGATGGATATATCATTGAATATAGGCCGTTATGGACACTCACCCGATAGAGCTCTGTCATAACCGGAAGCCATGATGAAGGATTAAAGGAGAGTTGTTGCGAGATCGCTGTGATCGGGAGTATTCAGCGCGTTTTTTGGTGTATAAAACGAATTGAGGGGTTGTTGCAAGGCTTAATCAATGAGTGTTGACGTTGATGTATTGGTGTGCTAAGCTTCGTCAGAACGGCAGCCTGCCTGGTACCTGTGGAAAGGCTGACAGCTGGAGCTCCCTAGTTAGCGGACAGCGGGCCGGAAAAACACCGTTGCGTGTTCCGCGCAATGTGAATTGACACACCTCCACTAGTAACTACTTACCTTGTGCACGGGCCTCTCGTATGGCAGGAAGCTGGCTCTTCATGTTTATATCGACTTCACTCAAGGTAAAGTATTGAAGAGAATGCATGATCTCTGTGAATAAGTGATCGCGTTTCAGGCTATTTTATCTACTTAAAATGTGCCTACTGCTTCTGAATATCCCAGCCCGATCGATTCAGCATTGCCATTTCAGAGCAGACCATATGCTAACTCTTAATTCAACACTACTACCGTGTACTAAAGTTGACGGCTGATGAAAAGGAACGAATGCAATTTCAATTCTCATAACAGAAGGAAAGCGGGAAAGGTGTACAAGGTAAGCCTAAGTCGGTTTCTGGAGAGGTGATACGTCAATGTCCCTCGTAGCTCAGAAATTCGCAACTTCAGACCATGTTTGACTCTGTAAAACACCAGCAACATGTTGTCCTTTCTCAATGAGCCGCGATCGAAAGTTTTCAATCCACATGATCTCCATGAGTCCATCCTGCGAAGTCGCATTAATCTCTCTGTACAAATCCATCGCCACGGTCATCGGCATAATCAGCATATCAGGCTGGACAGTATCATGCAAAACTGAATCGAGACCACGGCATATATCTGCAGCAAACATGCGCCCATGTTGGTATCGAGCAATATCGATTTGTAGGTCGAATGGTAGGTCGGGCCACATATTTGGATATGCGTCGATGACCGGCTGGTATATGGCTCGGTGCAAGCTTTCAATGCACTGATGGAAAAGGATTTGTGTCATCCAATAATATAAGAAGGCAAGCCCGGTGTTCACGTCCCTGAAAGTATACGAATTTGTGAAAGGAATGAGGCCACCGGGACTGATTAGTTCCTCAGCCCAGTAGGCCACGGGACATTCAAAACTGGGACGGTTGGCCATCTGGAACCAAGCATCGAAGTGTCTCTCAAGTGAAAGACAATCCCGAAGAAGTTGTTGAGCGCTGTGCCGTCGATGGATGGTTTGTTCTAATGGAACAACCTGATCAACCTGAGACAGGATGGCTGGCAACAAAAGAACAAGGTCCAGGAGGTGGTCCAGGAGAGATTTCGGATGTCGTTGCCACGGAACAGCCTTCCAATCTGGAGATGAGATGAACGTATCTTGTCGCCTAAGGAGAGCGAAGCCGGTCTACTTTACACTCAGCAGGACGAAATAACTGTTGGTCGTTGATCGCTACTTACAGCTAAGGGTCGATACACTCGCACAAAGAAATGATGGTTGGGAAAGTGACTAAAATAGGCCGGTCCCATTCGTCTCATCTGTTGAGACCCTGATTCACCAAACGCATATGCCGTTTCGTGCTAATTAAGTGTCAGTTAGTCATTTGAAATCAGTAGAGGGATCGCACAAACCTCGAAGAAGAAGATGCAATAATTCTGTGCTGAATCGTCTTGCTCATATATGCTGGGTAAGCGTGCCAAGCATTGCGCTTTTACGCCAAAGTCTCCTACGCCCAGCAATTGCTGCAATTCGGCTGGCGCATACGGCGGGAGGGTAATATGGAAGGACGTGGAGTCATCAGCTGAATCATCTGGATGGATGTATGGAAGCCTGGTGTGTAGAGCTGAGACGAGAACTGAATACTCCACTCCTTGACATGACACAAGTGTGTGGTCGTCCCAGGCTGAAGTGAGAGGTTGAACTGGTGTGATGTCGAGCGTTCTGGGAGGCTCGTCGTACGAAGGCGACCTCTGCTTCTTGGATGATGTGCCCTTCTTCGGATGAGAGGCTACTCTGCCTTTGTTTTGTGGTGTCCCGGTGATGAAAACTCGTTCTCGTTCGTATCCTTCACACTGTCTTCCACTCGATAAACACTTCTGACAGTAAGGCCTCTCATTGCTGCACTATTCGGGAATGTGAGCTTGGATAGAAGACCTACAATCATCTGATTTGGAGACTTACCTTGACTCTTCTACGTCTGCACGTTTCGCAGCCTTTGTATTTGCCAGGGACGCCAACCATGTTACTTTATGAGGAAGATGAGTTGTGGGATGTAATTCTTCACAAGTTGTTTTTTGGGGAAGCTTTTATTATAAGAAATGAATAATGGTATAGTCGGGATTTCGGCTACTCCGTCTGCGATGCTGCACCTAAACTGTCACCGGCAATCTGTTGCAGTGAGGCATCCTGTAAAATGTCTATCACCCCACACATCACGAAAGTCCATCTTGCAAATTTACTAGAGCCACCTTGACACGGGGATGTAAAGATGTCTCCTTTCAAGGTAACTACCTTGTGAAGTTTCATCTGGTAATGAGAGCCACCATGTACGACGAATAGGGAGTGTCAAGAACTCTTGATTGAGACCTGACCTAGTTGACGACGGCCGCTCACATTTCCACAGGGTGCAAAGCTGTCGAGGGCTATGGCTCGGCACATGCTAGGTATGACGAAACAATCCAATTGGAATCAGTTGGAGCAGACGACGTCAACGGGGAGAGACCCACGACAGGGACTTTGGACTGAAATAGGGATATGCGAACGAGCAAGTATTCACCCACTGGGAACTTTTGGCCTAGCGCATCGGCTTCCTGTGGAGAAGCTGCAGCGTCCGCCCCATAAGGCTGACAGGGAGGTGTGTGTGGAAGGGCGACAACGGCTCCTCGTTGGCTGTTAAGTTTAAGAGCTGAAACTGGCTATTTGATGAACACCATCGGAGTGATGGGTAGGTCCGGTACTCCTGTTTGACAGATTCCAAATGACGAGGACATGGGCATGGGCATGGGCCTCCGAGATGCAATGAGACACAACCAACTCATTACGAAGTCTGAAAATTAACCGGTCGAGTCATGATTCTGACTCCCTGTCGTATTGACTTTCGCCTTACAAATAATTGGGTATCAATTTTCCCGTTAATGGTGGAAGTAAGCAGCAGCCTGCAAATATCAAAAGACTGCGGAGATGATTCCGCTCTATGTACGTATTGATTGATTACCACCAATGCTATACAAATCGGCTTTTGACTTTGTACAGGTATGCATGTATATATGTACACTTGATGTTCGAGAATGATGCCTGTTTCTCAGGCTTATATACTCAAAATAGATCTTGCAACCTCTATATGCACAGCACTTGCTCATACAACGCTTTCGGCATCAGTACTCAAGGGTTTTGCTCACTCACACTCGCTTAGGTCAGCGGAGCTGTCGAGGTCATTTTGGTCCAGCCACAGATGGAAGTATTGAGTAGCACGTATGACGCTGCAGCATACCACAAAGAAGGGGGTAGAATATGCTGTCACTCGGGTACGAGTTTAAGAGACCAGGGATATTAAATATACTTGTAGGGGTTCATGATGCCATTCTGGGTCAGATGTCAGCCCTAACGTTGGGGAAATGCAACAGCGGGGCAAGGTGAGAATAAAGTTCCAGTGCGCAGCGTTTTATGGCTGGGTGGCAAGGGACCTCAGACACGGAACGGGGAAGGGGATGAAACTCACGGGATCAAAGAGATTCTTGATCTGCTTCATTAGACCAATCGTTGTGTCGTCTCGGCTGTAACCGATAAACTTCTTTTTCGCAATTCCCAGACCATGCTCGGCACTAATACTACCGCTGCGCTTCTGGATCCATTCGTATACCCAAGGCTCCAGGGCCTTCTCAACTGCAGGATCGTAACGACGCACCGGAATATTCAGGTGTAGATTGGAATCACCCATATGGCCATAGCCAAGTACATCGACAACGGGGTGGTCGGGCGTGTCACCCAAAAGACCCAGATCAATCAGACGGGCCTTGGTATCTTCGACGATGGTATACATCTCGTCGAGGGGAATAGAGATATCGTATTTGTAGGTGCCACCCCAGTGGCCAAGACACTCGGTGATGCCCTCACGCCAGCCCCACAGGTTGCGAAGCTGTGTCTCGTCTTGGGCAACAACACCATCAGCAATAACCTCTCGGGTCATGACATCCTCGAGGAAGGTCTCGAGCTTTGCATAGTCATGCTCGCCGTTGGAGCCACTCGTCTCAATCAGGCAGTAGAAGGGGTATTGGCCCTCGAGAGGATGCTCCTGACCCTTAACCTCTGACACGATTCTCTGGCTGCGACCGTCCATCAGTTCAAATGCAGATAAAATTTCTGATAGCTGCTTCTTAGCCTCACGGAAGGCAAGCTGAGCTTTATCGTATGACTCTATGCCAAATACAGCAACATTAACGGCGGGAGATCGCTGAGGACATTGAATGGCGATCTTTGTAATAATTCCCAAAGTTCCCTCCGCACCAATGAAGAGCTGTTTCACATCGTAGCCGGTGTTGTTCTTCCGCAGGGTGCATAGGTCATTGATGACGGTGCCATTGGGCAGAACAGCCTCAACACCAAGGACGGTGCCGTGCAAGCTTCCATAACGGAGCAATCGCAAGCCGCCAGCATTTGTAGCGACGTTTCCACCGACGTGGCATGAGCCCTTGGCGCCAAGATCGAGAGGAAAAATATAACCCTTTTGGGCAAGATATGAGTCTACAGTCTCGAGGACACAACCGGCGTCAATGACTAGCGAACCACTGACATCGTCAAAGGAACGAATCTCGTTCATGCGGGCCATGCTAATGACAATCTCGTCGAAAACGGGGATGGAGCCTCCCACAAGGCCTGTGTTTCCTCCTTGGGGCACGACAGCCAGACGCTGTTCGTTGCAGTACTTGAGGATGCCACTAACCTCGTCGGTGGTGCCTGGGCGCAGCACCAACTTAGACTGGCCCTTGTACTTGTGCATCCAGTCCTCATTGTATGTCTCAAAATCGGCCGCGTCGACGCCCGCTCCGCCATCCGTGATTCCGTCGATGATGGCCGAGGGATTATTACCCAAGATCTCACGAAACCGCGCAACGTGTTCGGGGGTCACCTGAGCGAACCGGGCATCGCGCTCGAGTTGCGGGTACGTCTCAGATGTCAGCTTGCTCTGCTGTACTCGAGTCGGTGAGACAAGCCTCGGAGCTGTCGTCGTGATACATCTGGTGGGCGTTCTTGGGTGGGCAAGACTACCCCCGAGGATATTGGCCCCAAGAGAAGCAGTCCTCCTACTGCCAGAGCTGGAGGCGGGAGCTCTCAAGGCACGGAAGAGCTGTGAACGACAAGACATGTTGGAAACTTGACCCTGAAACGAATTGACCTCGCAGAGCTTTGTTTAAGGAGCTCAATTGTCCAAATAAAGATAGAGGATATAAGAGGAAGAGAAAGTGAAGCTGTATATCGCCCCCCATAAGGCTAAGAAAACTGCGGAGCCCACCTTTCATCCCTCTCACAAATCCGACACCGGACGCAGTATATATCTATTTGAATAACAAAGTAGCCCGGTGACTTTTTTTCCTCGCCTCTAAGACGTCACTATAGTTGCCATCTCCGGCCGGCACCGCCGTATTTGATATCTGTAAATTTGTTTTTCTTGACGGCTCAAAAGTTTCTGTTTCGCTAGCCCTGAATATACTTCGGCGAAATTCACTCTACACCGAGTTTCAACAACCAGTTAAAGGTCGGTAAAACCGCATTATTTGCCGTGTGCTTCCTCCCACTCTTTGAAGCAGTTACATACATTATCCTCCGTCTAATGAGCTTTCGGTCCTCTTCCTCTCCTCCACTCTTAATTAACAACTTTAAGTAGCTATCCGCAGGTGCTTGACATCCTTTATCTGATATTTCTAAAGTTAAGAGATATGATATGATGCCAAAGCCATAGCCTCAAAAGATTTCACCCCCACAGATCGTCTCAAAAAGGAATGTTAGATCTTCACTTAGGGTGAGTCCGAAGTAGATTGAATAGATAAACAGGATCTTCGACTTATTCAGTCTCTCATCCTTGGTGGTATTAATTTAAGCATAGAAATAAAGAGCTGTTTCTACGGCGGCATCCCCCAAGAAAGCTGGGTGAAGACGCCAAATGTGTGGTTATCCTGGTCGGTCACTCAATCCCTCCCACCAAATAGTCAAGCAGTCTCTGGTATAAGTCAATGGGATATTCGTTTACCGTGAGTCAGAAGCACCCTCAATCTTCGCCAGCACAGGTAAAACGCTCCTAGGTAATGCATCATCAAGAAGGGATGGTCAATTTTTTGTCAACCTTTCCCTCCATTCTTTATCCCGCCCCGTGTTTTTGGACTCGTGATGCCAAGTTTCATACTCAATTCCATCTGGACTGATGCGTGCATCTCTAGCCATGGGTCGTCACCTTGTTTCTCCTAAACCCCGTTTGTGTGAGGGCTCTGTGGCTCAGTGTCACTCCTATTCTGTTGTGTAGCTTCTGGGTCTTCTTGCTGGTTATTTTGCTCGTTGATCAATTTCTCCATGAAGGAGATGTAGTCGTATTGTGGCATTCCTCTGTCCTCCGACATGTCTGGCCCACTGTGAGGGGGCATGATCTCGATGAGTTGGTCAATCACTTCGTCGGGCACCAAGCTGTGCCGTAGGTCCATCTCTGTAACGTATGGCTTTCCATCTGCGACCTCGCGGAACGACTGGAAGACTTGTTCTGCTGTGTTTTGATCTTCTGTCACATCCACCATGAACCGGATAAACTGTTCAAATGTCACATAGTCGCGCCCGCCAGATGTCTCGAGGAAGTAGTCGTGCATCTCGTCTTCCGAAAATACAAGTCCCAGTGACGCAAGAGCCGCACTGAATTCAAGCTCTTGTAAAGAATTGGTGTCATCACGATCGAAGTGGCGGAAAACACTCTCAAACTCTTCTAGTTGGATAGGGGTCAGGTTCGTCATGCTTCGCGCTACCATTTGGTTCTCCAAAAACGCGAGTTTCTTCTGCACTGATGTCTTAACGAGGCCAAGTTCGTATGAGAGTTCGTCGTATGTGTAGGTAGTGAAGTCATTCTCCTCAATATTGGCCTCTTGGCACTTCTGGTCCAGCTCTGAAATCTTGTCCAAATATTGGTCCAAAGGAGAAAGGCTCTCGCTCAGCTTCCTTACATGGTGCAGTTGGTCTTCCACGTCACCGTCAAGGCCGGAAATGGCCAGCTGCATCGTATTGAGGGCCATCGCAAAATCATTGGCCTTGTCAGCGAAAGATTTGCGAAGGGCGTTCTTGATGCTACAAAAGCATTAGCCAAAACATCTATGTGTGACAAGATGACTTACTCTCGGATTGTCTCGTTGATGAGCTGGGCGCGTGTCATCTCATTTGATGCTAACTCTGCCCATTTCCTCTCGAGAGCATCTAAGCTCAACTCCGCGGGTGGATCGTATGGTCTTAGGCGATAAGTCCCCAACTTGGTCTTGATGTTTCCGAGTAACGTTGCTAGGTCACTCTTTTCAGCAACCCATTGTCGCTTCTTGCCCTTTTTGTACTCAAAGAACTGGTTTGATTGAGCTTTGGCATCGGCATATGTTCCCTCAAACGTAGCCTGCTTCCACACCTCGATCTGCTCCTGAATGGCTTGTAGGAGCGCCCGCATCCGCCTTTCGTAGGCACTTTGCATCTCCCAGGCCCCTTGCATGTTGTTGACAAACTTTTCCACACGACGTCCAGCGTTCTCGACCTTCTCCATTTGCGAAAATGCATGGAACCAGTACGCAATATAAGTCATCAGAGATCGCTCATCAGGCTTGGCCACGTCACATACATCTTCCACATCAAGCAGTTTAGGGATACCAATCTCCTTATGGGCGATATCGAACGCTAGTTGCATGTTGCCTCGATGATCCTTCTTATCCAAGGCATCATAGTCGATGAGATCGGGCCGGTGGATATCCAATAGAGCACAGAACGCCAAACCATCATTCCAGCTGGCGCTAAAGTCTCGCACCTCAACCTCGTCGTAACATGCCGTCTTTCGTTGGCACCAAAGCAAGAGACCCTCCTTTGCTGACATGCCTTCCTCATTGATGTCACTGATGGTAAAGCGAAGAATTAGTGTCCAGATGAGACCCAGAACAATCTTTTGGTTGCCATCGACCACATCCTCAGCACCGATATTGGTCATCTGAATACCCCTGGACTTGACGAAGTCGAGTGCCAGATTCGCATTCTCGAATTTTTGGACTCGAAGCTTGGGTTTTGAAGCATAACGGCCGAGCGATTCGTGTGAAAGACATTCGAGGAGATGGATTAGCATGACCTATTTCTAGGAATCAGTGATGGTCAGAAACAGATTATCCGCGAAATAAACTTACACCATCGCTGAGATCCTTGACGAGGTCCTTAACCTCTAGGTTTCGGGCCTCGATCTTCGTGTTCAGCCTGTGACAAAGGATGTAAGCGCATTGTAAGCTAAAAATTTAGCATATACCTACCATTTTGTGAAGGTCTTCTGTTGGACCGTCACCCATCTTTGCTGGTCTGCAAAAGCCATCCTCGTCAACTTTTGGTCATGCGGGGGCTCAACAGCAGCGAGAGCGTCTGCAGGAGAAGATGCGCTCGGTGTAAACCTTCGCGAATTGGTAGACGGTTTCTCTTTCACAAGACTTAAGGGAAATTTTGTATTTTTAGTTGTGCTGCCTGACCGCTGCAGTCGAGCCGCATGCAGTTGTGACTTGTCCCGCCTTGTGCGCGGGGTCGGTGAAGATGGTGGAGAGGGTGAGAGCGAACAAGAATCCTGTGTAAATGTTCGACGGCGGGCGATGAATCCAGATACTGGAGAGGAGAGGCTGTTGAACACGGAGCGAGGAGAGTGTGGAGAGGCCTCGAATACGGAAATTGGAGTAGGAAGGGACTCGAATGAAGCGGTAGATACCCTTGAGGATGAAGATGAAGCGGAGACCGAGACGGTGGAGTTGTACGATAAGCGAGATGATGCCGATATTGAAGCAGATGGAGAATTGTGGAAATGTTGATGATGCGGATTACAATTGTTGTTGATGATGCTGAGATCTGGATGGTAGAAGTAGTAGTCGTCTTTGTTCTCTTGGTAGCGCTGCCGCTGGTTCCAGTCGCGGTCGTCGCTGCATTGGGCATCCGTGTGTAAACAAAAATCGGGGAACTTGTTGTTACCCTCCACGTTGCTGGGTTGCAGCGGATTCGTCCCCTGAAAGGCTTGGGTGTGCTCCTTCGTAGCGTCCATTTTTAGCTCTGGCCTCTGGGTGACCAGTCTTCAGCGGTTGCTGTAAGGCCCTGTTGAGAGACTGGGGTTTTTTTTACTTTGACCTGCTATTAAATAAGGTATCCGTGTTCCCTGGAAGGAATTCCAACACATAATTATATTTAAGTGTCCGCATAACTTCCCGTAGTTATTCCAAGTAGGGCATATATCAAAAGGCCGAGCATATTGGGTTTATACTTGGGCGTTGGGTTCTATCTGTTTATCCCCAACGACTCCTAATAAACCCTCCTCGCATAAGAACATACCCATAAATTTCCCCTGGATATATCCTCGAGATAATGAGCAGCATGACATGAATAGACTTGGGCTACTTAATCGTGACTTTACTGTTGTTTGATGTTCTTTTGAAACAACTGGGATTCCTTTGATTTTGCCAACTCTTTCTATTTTGGATGGTTCAGAGATTCAACGCATAATAAGCCAACACGGAAGTTTATTAGTTGTTCCAGGGGTGGACCCTGCGAGAGGAACGAAGCGCTGGGATCGATCAGCCGGCTGCAAATCCCGATGCATGGCGCTCGGCAGCCTCAACTCTGTTTCCTACCTATCATCGGGATGAGGTAAACTGAACTTCAATGTGTGTTAACGGCTACAAGTCAACGTTCAACGTCTTGTGAAACGGTTCCGTGAAACCAAACCATCATGCAGTTATGGACTAGCTCAATTAGTATAAACTCAAGCCAGTATCCTTTTGTAATTCAGTATCTTGCACCAGGTGTAGTACCAAGTAGGGCCTTATTTGCCTTCTCTTATAGCGATGATGATGATCATTTGGCGTTTTACCCGGAACCCCCCGGTTGAAGGTCTAAAGCTTAATAATTCTTATATTTAATTAAATGGCGAGCATGACAAGTTTTGTAGAAGTAATCAGTGTCTGACAAAGACTGTTTCGATCACACACACTCAAATAACCTCGCATGAACAACCATTGTGACTCAGATAAATAAAATGTAAACAAGGAGCACTAGGTTTCTTGTGCGAGCGATTTACGAGCTTCCATTGATGATGAGTGGTGTTTATGTTGGTGATTGAGACGAGCATCAAATGATTATCTATTTAGTGTGAAATAGAGTTCCGTACGATTTTGTTTGTGATTAAGGAAATATGAATTTGACGACCTGCCAGCGTGCAAATGGATTGAGTAAAAGGATGTGATTCTGAAAACCATCCACATAGCTTGTGATGCCAACATATAACCGCGAACGTCCGATACGATTGATCATTGATACGACGGAAGCGAATTTTGGGGAAATGATTAATATATGTCCCTTTACAAGTTGTTATACACAATATATCATACAAGACTCCCTATGCCTTCATTTGTTTATTTCTTCTTCTGACCAAGAATCCTGGCATGCTGCTTTCCAGAGGTCTTTCCAGACTGATTGGCTCGTGACCGCAGAGTATATCTCTCCTTCTTCCATGCAAATACCATTTGATCTACGCTACCCATGTCGTGCTTGGGCTTGCGCATATATGTGAGGCGCGCGCGTCGTGCCCTCTTAGGTCGTCGCCAAATAATGTCGATGCCCGTCACTGTCGGGCTATAGATCTTGAACCACATCTCCACACCGACCTTCATCATCTGTCCTCGCAGTTGGATTGCTGTATCCTGGCCTCGACGGCGGATCTGCAGAAAGGCGCCAGCGAAGGGCTCTCCGCTCTTTGTCGTCACCATCAGAACGTCGCCAACTTTGGCACTGTCGGCATGCTCCTTTGAGAAGAGTCGTGTGCGTGCGCCGGTCGGATCGAGTTTCGCGAGTTGCTTTTCCAGAAGTGCGGGCATAGGGTCGGGGTGGGTGGTACGAATACTTGGGACTCGAGGGTAGATATGAAATTTGTTAATCTTCGCAAGATCGGCCCCTGATTTGAATGTCAGCGATGTATATTCATGATATCCCAAATCGTAGGAGACATACGTTGTTCAGCACTGAAGGCGTTCGGAATCGGTTTGGGAACAGGCTCAACAGCGGCTGCTGAAGATAATTTCCTTTCAAAATTTCTCTGGAATCTTGTCCATCTTAAAGCGGACTTAAGACAGCCAACTGGCCGTCCCACGCTGGTAACGTGCATCGTAATCTGACTTGTCGTGAAATATACAAAGCAATTGAGGTTCAGACCAGACACTAGAATTTCTGGAGCTGCTTCCAAATCCTACCAATTCCTGTTGCTGATTGGCTCGGCCCGCAGTTCCTCCGGCACCTTTTCTGGAGAAGGCAGAATATTGAAGCTACCTCATATGAATTGTTCGAGCCTTGGCAACTGCAAGAATCACCACGGCATTGTCGCACGGTAAGCACAATGTTGGATAGATATCTTCTTTCGGCCTTTAGGCCTATGACCAACCTCCGAGTGTCACTTGCAAAGCCTGCTATCCAATACAGACGTTTCAGCATATCTTCTGCCCGCAGTAAGTTAATTTGAAAAAGTGCAACACTTTATAATGCATGGATGGTTGATAATTTCCCCAAGATTTTAGTGCTGTGTTCGCCGAGACCAAAAATCCTCAATTGAATGAAATTCTTACCGAGATTCAAGAGAAGATCATCCTCCCTGCCCACCTACCGGAGAAAGCGAGGAAGCTTGTCTTTGATCCTGAGAAGAGCGACTTCATCCAGCGGAATCCAGTCACCATCGAAGTTGATGGCCTCGAACACACGTTCAAGACCATCGATCGATTTCACGATGTTCCAAACTCGAAGAAGGCTTTTGCAGAGGCAACAAAACTCATGAAAACCAAGGAGGAGTGGGACAACGTGAGCACCCTGCTTGCGGGCTATAAGAAAGCTGGAATTAAACTCAAACGCTGGCACGCTGATGCCGTGACTCGACGTGCGGGCTATCACAGGCAGCCGTATGTCGTTATTGAATGCGCCCAACAAGTTGAAAAGACTGGACTATGCCTACACCGCGACTGCACTGTCATCCTGCTGTTGACATCCATCAATCAGAAGATAATCTCCCCACAAGGACAGGAGAGCGAGACGCAACAGGCTATGAAGTGGAATAAGATGGTCTGGGACATCATTCAGCGCCCTGAGCATCTTGCCAAGAACACACCCCCTCGCCGTCAGCCTCACATGAACCCCATTATCCGGGGTATAATTCTCTTCTCTCAAACGTCCGCAGTCAAGGAACAACAGGCAGCTGGAGCTCCAGTGGAGGACTTGATTCGAGAGCTCCGAGATAACGTCGAGTTCATCGCCAGCGCCTGGGCAGAACGGGAATCTGACGACTTGTCGAAGTCACCCTACCTCAATCCGCTCAACCACCGTGTTAAGCCCTACAGTGATCACTACGTACCCGAAAGGCAGCATCTTTCTCCTTTCCACTACATCTATGCACTTATCCAGAACATAAGGGCGATAGAGCTAGCGCAGGAGATCATCGGTGACGACGCCAAGGTCTTGCAGCCTATTCACGATCTTATGGAACAACATATCGAAGACTTTATCAAGATGAGTCCTGGTAGGAACTCTTATGGTTGGGACTTGGGATACGAGAAAGTCACAGGCCGAAAGCCTGACTGGAAGCAACACTTGCCTCAAACGCCTCGATCTGAAAAAGTTGTAGAGGATAACTAGTCACAGATATTCAAGCATTTGGTGAAAGCCTGGGGTCAACAGGAGGACAATCTGTCAATCTCTGATCATGATTGACATGTAATATATATGTATCAACGAAAAAAAAGTATTAACGCGATGCCTCTTTCTAGGGCAAAACGATGTATTTCTCCAAATGCTTGGGAATAGCTCCCAGTAGCTTCTTATCTGTCAACCACTTGCGCGAAAACAGTCTATCAGCGTATCTGTAAGCACCATCACAGAGGACAGTGACAACAGTGTGCCCCTTGCCCAGCTTCTCAGCAACCTCCTTGGCAGCAACAACGTTGAGAGAGGAGCTGGCACCCAAATACAAACCCTCTTCATCTAAGCATCGGTAGACCATCTCAATGCTCTTCTCATCTGAGATGTGCAGCGAACCATCCACCAAGCCGATATCAGGCTTGAGATTGTCGGTGATGCGACCCTGTCCAATACCCTCAGTGATACTGGAACCCGTGCGCTCAGTGAGCTTGCCGCCGGAGGAGACATAAGAGTGAAGCACACTGCCAGGGGGGTCGGCAAGGAAACTCTTGACTCGACCATCGGAGACGTCCTTTAGATATCTTGTAATACCAGCCAGAGTACCAGCAGTTCCAGTGGCGCATGTGAAAGCGTCAACCTTTCCATCTGTCTGCGCCCAGATCTCAGGACCTGTCGTCTCGATATGCGCGCGGCGATTAGCTGTGTTGTCGAACTGGTTCGTCCAAACAGCATTGTCGAGCCGCTCAGCGTGTCGACGAGCCTGGTGGTTGTAGTTCTCGGGATTATCGAATGCGACAGCAGGGACCGGGTAGACCTCAGCACCGAGGAGTCGCAGAAGATCGATCTTACCCTGAGACTGGGTGTTGGGCATGTAAATGACGAGCTTATAGCCTCGGGACCGGCAGACGTGAGCGAGACCGATACCGGTGTTTCCGGCGGTGCCCTCGACCACAGTGCCGCCAGGCTTGAGGAGGCCGCGCTCCTCAGCGTCCTTGACAACGTAAAGAGCTGCCCGGTCCTTGACGGAACCACCAGGGTTCATAAACTCTGCCTTACCGAGGATCTCACAGCCTGTCTCTTCAGATAGATGATTCAGACGGATGAGAGGAGTGTTGCCAATAGCTATTCCAAGTTAAATTTCCATTTCAGTATTGGAATGAATTAAATAATATGCGCACCTCCAGTCAAACCTCGAGAGACACCTTGAGCTCGAGACACATTGAGGGTATGAGTGCTGGGAGCTGCTGCAGCTTTGGCCGCTGCTGCTGCCAGCCGCCTGACGCTGGGACGGAACATGTTTTTATAGTGAGGCGTCGCGGACTTGGACACAATCGATTGACACAGTCACAAACGTTGGGGCTTCCCACAAAAGAAACAAGATGAGCTTATTCAGAAGAGATCAAAGGGAAATGTATTTGGATGGTGGGGCCGCAATCGGCAATGGCGCAATCCCGGGCTGTCGGTGTTGGATAACTAGGTCCCGCACCGACTTCCATATCGCTTTAAGGATACCCTGGGGTCAAGAACGACTTACTAACACAGTCATTATTCAAGTATTAAATTCACGAGCATCATAAAGTTATCTGGAACACTACGTGGCCTTTCTAACTCTTCCATCCTTAGTTGTTCTGTTCTAACCGCACATATGGCGCTGGGAACAACCCACGAGAACCCATATATGCTCCAAAAAACCACTCCCCGTTCACATCCTCAATCTCTTTGATTTCTGCTCCCTTGGGGAAGAGAAGCTCATCGTCCGCTCCTGATCTGGGATACCATCCGAACCTCGCAGTCGCCTTCATTCCAACTCCGCCATCAGGTGGGAGGGTCTTTGTGAAGCCGCTCTCGGTAGGTGCTGTTTCTGACACATCTTTGGTGACAAGCCGTGCCAGATCTTGGCCATTTTCAAGCCAAACCCATTTCTGGAGCCCCTTCTCACGATGTTCTGCTTTTTCTGGTGCCTCTGGCTTCAGTCCTTGACCTCCCACTAAGTCCTGGGCTACAAATCTCCATCGCCCACTCTTTCCATCGGTAAATGCAATAACTACCATTCTGTGCCCGTTGAGACATCTCCTCCAACCCGAATGACCGTTCTCAGGGCTGATCTGTCGTTGTATGATTAAGTTCCCATAACAAGAAGAGCATATGTCGTAATCACCTGGTGTAGCATCTGACACCAACGAGCTTGTACACTGATAGCAGTGATATCGTGCTTGGTTCGGCTGAATGGGTTCCTGGCACAAGTCGCATCTTGTAGTAAATGACAGATACTCGAATGGCTTAATGCTAGATGCGTTAGGGCCCTTAAATATTGTAGCTGCCGTGGGTCGACCAGGTGATCTAGGAGGACTCCCGGGCCTGTGTTGAATACATTGGGTGGCTTCGTGAGCCATTGGAAGTAAGGGATGTGTGCATGATCTTCCCTGATTCACACAGTCATTACAAAAGCCCCAGTCACCCTCGTTACAGATGTCACACCGCCAATAACATTCGTTCGTCCAAGCAGAGCACTTAGCACAGAAAGTGCCACTTTCCAATCGATGCCGAGGATCGTCTGTAGTCAGTGTTTTCCGTCCGTCTGCTCCACCAGGCGATGTGCGGGGAGGACGGTAGCGGAGCGCTGTCAGTGTATGTGGCTGTGGCAGCGAAGTATCCCCTTTCTGTTGGCGGACCTTTTCCCATTTTGAAAAAGCACCATAACCGAACCCAAACCAGTGAAGACAGCCCTTCCCAGCCCGATAACAATTGAGGCATATGTTCCATTGCCCATTGGCGCAAACCGAGCAATTGTAGTGGAGCTCATATTCAATGTGCTGCTTGTTGCACCGTGAGCAGCTGACTGAAGGTTCAGGGTAGAGCTGTGACCTGGTCCTCTGATGTCCCGAGACAGTGGGACTGCTGATTGGGCTGGTCACTGTTTGATGGACAATAGCGAGATCAACAGGACGGGGTCTGTTTGAACGACCGGCCGCTGAGGTCGCTGAGTCATGATGGGAGAATAACGGTGGGACCGATGCGCTTTGAAAGGATCCTTGACGACTGGCAAACGACATATTTCCAGCGTTGTTGCTGAACGCAGCAGCTTCTGTAGGATTAGGAAACGGTACGGTATGGACGGGGGTGCTCGTGCTGCGCCCTTCGCTAAAGCTCGGTCGGGACTGCGATGCATCAGAAGCTTGTGGTCTTGATCCCAGGTCTGTGGAGGACCGCGCAGCAGGCCTGGGCTCAGCAGTTGTTGGGAACACTGGGGTGGTTGAGCTGCGACCTCCACTAGCAGTCCTTCGCCTTGGCCTTCGGACTGGCTCCTGGACTTCTAAGCTTGCTGAAATGGTAGACGTTGGCGGACGAGTTCGTTCCTCAGTTTGGCTCGCAGCACTTGTAGCACTTGCGGCGCTCGCAGACCGAGAATGTGGTCGAGATCTCTCCCTTGCTCGACCTCCTTCTGGGGCCAACATGCGGAGGTCAGCTGCCGCATTCTCAGCATGCCGTGTCAATGGAGGATAAGTGTTTCCGTTGTTTCTCCTTGCTTCTTGGCGGGTTCGATCCCTCTGCCGACGTCGGTAGGCCTCGGTGATCCTCCTGCTGAGCTCGTCGTCGCGACTCAGATCGATGTTATCCAAATCAAGCCCGTCGAGAAGCCCCTCTTCCTGAATCTGCCTAGCAAAAGACTCTATTTCCCGTTCTATATCCCTCTCGCTCATGTCACCCGAACTAATTAGTGATCGAATCGATGACTGGTGCTCAATCTGTCGCTGTCTTGACTCGCTTCGTCGACGTCGCCGCTCGCCTTCGACATGAAGTTGGTCAGAGCTATGTCGACCTCCGTCATCGACTCGTGGGCGACGGCTTCCTCGTCGCTGATGGCGGCTGTCAACGCTCCGATCTCTGCCTCGATCCCTTTCCCTGTCTCTGCTTGTTCTTCTCCTGTCATCTGTAGATCGACTCTCCCGCCTCCGGCGTGTCCTGGATGGCCCTGAAGAAACCCCAACTTCTTGTAAACTCAGTTCTCGAACTTCTTCCACCAACCTCCTGTCCTCAGCATCGGCGCGCTGCTCTTCCGCTGTTCGATGGGTATTTATTGTAGGTAGGACTTGTTCGCCAGGTTTGTACTTCTTTGCCATCTCTTCTTTCTCTGCTGCCGAACGATCCTTGCCAGGGCTTGCTGCTATAAACATATCCAAGAGAGTGACAACGGTCGCATTATGCTGGGTTGTCCGTACAGTAGCTCGACATGATGGGCATGTAAGAATGTTAGTGCTCGGAGTAGGCGGGTTTGGAGACCGCTCGGCCGTCGCAGCCTGGAAAGTAAACCATTCTTTCAAACAGGCACCGCAAAACGTATGAAGGCAATCAAGAAGAGTCAAAGGTTGGTAAAGGAGCTCCGTGCAGATCTGCAGACAAGGTTAGCTGTTGGCGGTCATTAAGTTTGGAGACAAAAAGGCGGGGAGATTTACAGAGCACGTCAGCTCCTTTTCTAAGTCCAAGCCAGCGTTAGTAGGCTCCATTCATGATATTCCATTAATCGCAGCCCATTATGGGATAGAAGATGGCATATGCGTGGAGAAAGGGTTTGTGCTGAGCCGAATATGTTGATCAAAGGTTGAGGTTGAGGATGATGTGAAAGCTATGAGACTGGCCCGCAAACTACTTTAGCTATCTACCTACCTGACTAGTGGGTGGCGGGGTCGGTCTGGGCGTCCAGATGTTACCAGGGATAACCACAAATAGCTGTGTACCTTGCGACAACACACGCTTTTTTTTTGTTGTTTTTTTGGTACAGGTCGTAATTAGTAGACTGGTTGGGCCGCAACGTAGAAAAGGGAAGAACTTTGCAAGTGTAGACGAATATCTATACGGATGCTTGCGGGGTAGGTAAGACATATTGCACCCGATCACACATCGCATTGAGTGTCGCCTGTGTGAACAACATGAGGTTAATTTATGGGTGATACTTGGATGCAGTTAGTACGGGTACGTTTTTAGGTATAGGGCAATGTTTTATTCATATTAGCAATCGTCGTTCATCAGGCTTGTAGACCTCTATCAACCGATGACTTGCAGTAGCACTGATACACACTCAGGACCTCAACCCCACACATGAATATGTCAGTAGATAGATGGTGTTGTGATGCATTTTGTATCTACAATGACTTTTGTATTCATTTGTTCCCATATGGACTCTGTAAGAAACATCCGTAGATAGCAAATAGCTTCTTATGAGTGGCTCCACTCAGCCTTCTTCTTCTCCGCGAAGGCCTTCATGCCAATCTTCTGATCTTGGCTACCAAACAAGCTGTGGAAGACTCGTCGCTCATACTCGACACCATCACGAAGGGCTAGGTCCTGGCTCTTGTTAACAACCTCCTTGGCGGCTTGAACAGCCACCTTGGAGTAACCAGCAATTGTCTCGGCAGTCTTGAGTGTCTCCTCCATCAAAGCCTCGTGCGTAGGGAACACCCTGGCAGCGAGTCCCCATTTCTCAGCATCGACGCCAGAAAGTGACTTTCCGGTCAGAATGAGTTCCATAGCCTTTGACTTGCCGATGGCGCGAGTAAGGCGCTGGCTGCCACCAGCTCCAGGAACAGTACCGAGCTTGATCTCAGGCTGGCCGAAGTTGGCATTCTCCGTACAGTAGATAAGATCACACATCATGGCGAGTTCGCAGCCTCCACCAAGAGCGTGTCCTGAAACTGCAGCAATAATGGGCTTTTTCACCAGAGTCGTGAGGTCTGACCAGGACTCGATGAAGGACTTGGTGTAAGCTTCAGCGAATGTGAGAGGGGCCATCTCCTTGATGTCAGCACCAGCTGCGAACGCCTTTTGGGAACCGGTCAAAATAATGACCGAAGTGTCGTCGGCCGCATTAAATTCAAGAAGAGCTTGGTTGAGCTCTTTGATAAGAGGTGTACAAAGGGCATTGAGGGCTTTGGGACGATTCAGGGTAACTGATAATTGTTAGCTATTGTTCTTTAAGTAAACCAAGGGGTTCCATTATCTCAATGGCATCCATACCTTGACCAACACCAGGCTTGGGCTGAGAAACTTGAATATACTCATAGGTCTTTGAGCTGTAAGCTCGAGCAATTCGAGGAAGAGTAGACCGTTGGAAAGGCACTCGAGCTGCCACTGGTCTCATGCAGCGGAAAACGTTCATTGCGATTTTAGAAAATAGTAATAATGGAAAGGCAATGAATGACCAAGATCGCTACGGAATAAGGAGTATAAGTTGATTTCACAACTGAAGGAATTGATATCGTATTGCACAAGCTAGAATTTGATAGTGAGAAGCTGTAATAAGTACTGGATTGATAACCGGGGGAGCTTTCCCCAGTGACGCAACACTGAGCCGAGGATAACATGGGCCGCCCATACCCATGACAAAGCCGACAACCATGGAGATTTATGAATGAACGTCACGTGGAAATTCAAAATTGATGATAGAAATTGCAAGTGGCGGATATCGCCAATAAATGTATAGATATCCAAGAATATTATGTATATTTATTACCGAACAGAGATAATGCTAATACTGGGCGTTTTCTCAAGGTAGTCATGGATAGATGTCACGATGTTATAACATTATGCCTAAGAAACCCAAGAAACCTAAGGAACCTTACCTAGTAGGTAGTTATTTGAAGGTATCTACTCCGTATTATCTCTTTGAGTGCTACAAG
>PVQA01001058.1:0-51610 GCA_002980515.1 Fusarium burgessii | reverse complement strand
AGCTTCATTTCAATAGATACAGCAATTTCACCTCTTTTGACGCCTTCAGAATGAAGATATATTGAAAATGCCGCAAAACACACCAAAAATCGGGCCCAACGGGTGTCCCACCCTTTTGTGACTGTCCCGGACTTTTGTGCCCAACTAAGCTTGCTTAGTGGCCCCCCCCCGGCTCGAGCCAACGGGTAATAAATATTATAAGCCAGCTAATGCGGACATAACGTCACATGCAGTCTTACACGAAACTCAATGCTTCGGCAGCCGGTTTCTAGCGTATATGTCTCTAATGCTATTGGATCGTGTCAGTTGGAGTTGGCAGAGATGTTGAATAATACAAACCTCAGCGGCTATGTACAAAGCCAAAGTGACGGAGTGGTTTCATATGGTGCGATCATCATAAAAGGTTGTTTGATCAACGCATAAAATACGCTTGCGTTGTAAGTGGCTGTGTTGTCTCGTGCATGAATGCCTGAGCGCGTAACATGTTTATGATGGTGGTTCATGCTCAATAATCCGGAATGTTTTCAAAACATGAGGAAATGTTACCATGGGGAGATATCTGAAGCAAAAACATTAAATCCCGAAATAAAAAGTTACAGATGTCATTTGTAAACCGAAATTGTCTCAGTCATCTTCCCGTAGTCTACCCTGTAGCTTCGACGCCACAGCTGAGCCCAGCAGTTGTAACCTAGTAGCTGAACATTGAAAAATAAGGAATTATTTACCATCAGGCTTCTCATCTCAGTGGTTGCTCTAAGAATGTAACTCTACTTAGTGATCTGGTCATAAGATATGCTTGGTTTTAGTAGTCCCAAGGCACCATCTGTCGTTGTTAACACCAGCCACAAATGTTGCAAACGGTGCAGTATTACTTGGAGAAAATAGACTAAACAACTTCGAACCTCGATAATAAATAAACACTTAAATGACAGCCCTTTACCACTGCCGTCCATGCAACCTATATATAAATTCAACTCACCCAAACTCCATGAACGCCCCTCGCTTTCCAATGCATCCATCGATCAACTTCGACAAAAAAGCAGGGGGGTATACGGCTATGATATAAAACCAAAAGCATTGGATGCCCATCCCATCTCCGTGGTAATAAAACAACAGCTTACGCCACGTTCAAACTACAAGTCCGTCATAAGCTCTCTCCACAGTTCGGCTTCCCATACCAGGCACAGTCCTTAACTGAGCAAGGCTGTCGATACGGCCACCAGCCTCGTCATCGTTGACAAGCTCAAGATAGTCAACCAAGTCACGAGCCTTCTTTGCACCGAAGCCGACTAGGCCTCGAATCTGATCAAGATCGCGCGAGTTGACAATGTCGAGAAGCTGTTGCGTTCGAGGCGACGCAGGACCCTCATCTTCACCCGAGAGAATGGACTTGGTGGCAAGAGCCTTGACCTTGACCTTTCGAGACCTGGATTTAGAGGTACGGTGAGCGAACTCTTCCTCGTCAACGTCTGCCTCAGCAGTCTCATAATCACCGTCTGCATCATCGTAGACAAGCCTTCGCTTCTTGCGTTCCGAACGAGGAGTTTCCCGGCGAGGTGAAGGTGCGGGAGCGTTTCCGGTCAACCGCGATCGTAGTCTCTCAATCTTGTTGAGCAGTTTTGCTTGTCCAGGAAAATAGGGCAGAGCTTTCTCGTACATCTTAAGAGCGATCTCATCCTCGCCTCTTTCCTTGTGCTGGCGAGCGGCCAGGAGGAACCTCAAACCTTCTGACTTGGAATCATCTCGCCACTCATCGCTATCAATCCGTCGCTCAAGAGCCTCCAATCGCTTTTGCACGGCATCGCTGATCTCGGGTTGAACTGTCGGTGGTGGCTGAGACTCTTTCTCAGCTGCAATTCGAGCAGCAAGGATCTCGCTGACCTTCTTCTCAACCATGGCTTCGATCTGAGCAGCGGACACTGTGACAGATGTTGGAGCAGCAGGTCTGGAGATTTTGCTAGGTCTCATAACGGCATCATTTTCAGAAGGCCGCTTGACAGGATTGACTCGGCGGGCGATATTGGAGCTCACTAGAGGACGGCTGACAGGTGCTGCTGGCTTCGACTTGTCGGTGTAGACGCTGAAGGCCTTGACGGGTTTATTGGCATCAGCAGCCTTGTCAGCGGCCTTGGCAGCAACATTACCGTTGTGCACATTTGTGAGGTTGGCAAGTGGCCGAAGAGGCTGACGCTGGACATTGGAACCTGTGAGACCTGAGTTTGCCCTAGGAACTTGCTTGTACACAATCTCATTCTCAATCTCCCTAACCTCAATTCGCTTCGCACGAGAGCTGACATTGAGACTGCTGAGGGTATCGAGGTGATAACTTCGCAGAGGCGACAGGTTCAAGATCATGACAGTGATACCATTGTTCTGACCTAATGACAGAATTCGTGTCATTTTGGACTCACGGTAGGGTATCCTCTTGTCGCCACGGCCAATGGCGTCAATGCACTGGCTCAGCACAAAGAGACTCTTGTTGATGGCTGCAGATTCCACCAACCTTTCCTTTCCATTATCTGTTCGGCGGTTGTCCTCAGATCCAGCCAAGTCAATGGCGGATGCTGTACTCTCCCTGACCATCTCTGAAGTGGTTTGGATCAGCTTGACTCGCAGGATAGCGTGGCTGCGACTGCTGTGGGCGTTGAGCTTGGTAGCTGCCGTGACACGGTTGTTGTTTGCCTCAATATACAGTTTCTCAAAGTCCTTGAGGTCTTCGCAAGCTCGTTCCGACAGACCAACCACAATAGTCTTGCCATTGGCCTCAGCTCGTAGTGGTAGACCGGTTGGCGTTCGCTTCTCAGGCGGCTCGAGAAGATCGAAGACCTTGTCGTTGTAGATCTCGTAGTAGGACAGCAAAACCTGCACGTCTGTCTCACCGCGAGAGTCCTTCATTATCTTTTTGCCTCTTCGGAAGACATTGCTGAGCATCCGAGGAATCACCCCACGGTCTGCCAGCTTCATACCGCCTCGCATCGTGTGTGTTTTACCGGTACCGGTGACACCATAGGCGAATATTGTGACATCGAATCCCTGGAAGAGAGACTTGACGTGAGGCGCCACTACTCGAGTCAACACACGATACGATACGAGATGGAACGGGATACAGTAAATGAAAACAAGACGAGACAAAACACGTTAGCTTATGAGATCGCACCTTCAGCAGTAAACAATTCCTCTTGAGTCGTAGATCGGTCGTACACGCCATTGAACGCGAATGAGAACTCCTCAGCCTCGTTTTTGGGGTTGGGAATCTTAACGACCGTGTTTGGCTTGCCAGGGTCCACGGTATCGGCTCGAACGATAATATCACATTCGCGCTCCTTTTCGAGCAGCGGTCTGAGCCTTGCGACGACTCTTACACTCATTGTGTATGTACGTGTATTCGGGATCGAGAGGATTGTATTGGTTGTAAGGGCAAAGAAGCTCAAGGTGTCGTAGAGTCGGACTCTGTCAGCCTACCAAACTGGCCGCTACCACGTCCTGAAAGTTAGCAGAAATTGCTATAGAGGAAGATAGCATGGGTATAGGTCTAGTGAAATGAGGAAGAAAGCACGGGCGTTGGCACAGCAACGACTACACGTGACATGACGTGTGGAAACGGGAGAAGCCGCTAACAATACTGATTCGCTTTTGGTGATAGTGGCTGGCTTGATCTGAATGTGAGGTGGTAGATATACAATTTATATAGCTCTTTCGGAGCTCATATATCCAACAAAATGCGAGGTCGATTGCCCTTAACGAGAGCGGCGCGAGGGCTACGGCTGCGGGCATTACCTTCATATATTTGCACCCAGTGCAGGTTTATTCAGATCAGCGCTGCGCCGAGCACTGAAGCGCCAAAGGTTGGAGCTGATGCTTTTGGAGCTCTCGAGGCGAGAGACCCCGCGGGTATGATTTCTCTGTGCCATTGAGTCATGACAGAATCGAATCTCTGACCTTGTACTTGTATAGATGCTCGATTCGAGGTTCTCGGTTCACCATATTCGCTCCTTTCTGTGACGTTGTCGGCTTCGCAGAAACTCTATACTCGGAGGGGCACATTGGTTGCTGTAGCCGGCAAGCCTGAAAATGTACCTAGCACCACGAAGAAGCTCTGAAGAGACTTATTAATATGATGCCCAGGCTCAGTCCACTCTCTCGATCCTCAATCCGATTACACGAGCCCTCCTCGGCGTTCCCTTCCTCTACCAGCGCATCTCAGCTACGACACCCATTACAGCGTTGATATCGACAAAGTCACCCACAACTACTTTCACAGTTCTTCATCTCGATGGAACGACGGATTGGATGATCTCGCAGAGGAATGCGCTGTTAGCTTGGACAGGACACACTCTTGCGCCCTCAGCACGCATTCAGAGCTGCCTGACACTGGCTCACTGGGGCAACACACTTCTAACAGGACGAGGTCTCGCTGCTCTATCAGCACCAGGACAAATTTACGAACTTACTCTCAAGGAGGGCGAAGAGTTTGTAGCGCATCCTGGTAGTGTTGTCGCCTACTCTATCAGCCGTTACCCACCACAGCCTTTCCGCTTTAAAAGCAACAGCCTACGGCTCCAGGTGCCCTCGCTGTCGAGATGGATTTCAGAGCCCGAGTGGGTAAAGACCGTTCGCAACTCGGAGGTATGGAAATACCTGGCCCGTGCTTTCTACAGCTTGCGAACCGCTACTCGACGAACTATCTGGGGTGATCGCCTCTTCCTCCAGTTCCACGGTCCCACAAAGATCCTCATGTCTAGCCGAGGAGTGCGCGCCTCAGATGTCCTTACCAACAAGCAAGTGAACGAGATCGCTGATGCTCAGCCCGGTGTTCTAGCTGAATCCCTTGATTTGAAGAACCAGCCCAAGCTGACCGATGGCACTGAGGCCAAGTCTGCATCCGCTAAGGCTGTTGAGCTGGAAGTGGAAGATAAGTCAGTGACCGGAATTCACGTTGCCACAGTAGAAAAGGATGGAAAGGTGAAATTTGAGGACAACAAAGATCTCAAGGAGTTCATCCGATGAGAATGAGCAGATGAGGAAAAACAAGACATGAGCGAGCGATGCGGCAGAGCATGAAATAAAAAAGGAGGCAGATGAGCAGGAGACTTTTAAACAGCACAACGTTTTGTTTGTCATGTATGATTACTTCCCTACCTATACTATCCATCATAGAGCTGAAGTCTTTATGTATCAATATTCAGAGGTTCAAAGAGTTCCTCATGTTGAAGATGTGGCTTGGGTCTATAATAGGCACAACCAACGCCGTATCAACGGCGCATGTCATTGGGTGTTTGATAGTCGGGTTAATCAATTTCTCGCATCGGATCCGAGCGGCCTATTCAGCTCCTATAGGAGGAATAGCTCAACAAAGGCTAAAGCACGATGATCACTGACTCATTCTATGCGGCTAACCAAGCACACCATCTCCTTTGTATTAATAATGTAGGCTCATAAGGAGGAATCCTATGCAACCATAGCTCGAAATTATTGGACGATTTCCGTTGCCAGTCACACTTTGGGCTTAGACAGCTCGCGACTCGGCTTTCACTTAAGTCCAATGTCAGAGTGAGACCAGCCCTACGAGTGTTTGATAGCGGGCGAAATAAGCAAACGTACCCTTGTTAAAGCCGATATCGACCCACACTAAGTCGGATTTATCATGTCCGCAAAGGACGAATACACCGACTGAGGCTCACGGATACGGTGCTCCGTAGGTATCGGTTTCAACAGCGGGAGATCTACCCCACTAGCTCATATGAACATTTAGGTAGGTATAAGACGGGAAGATTTATAGAGTCGATAATAATTACAAGGGTTCTAGCAAATCCATAAAACACTTACATGGACTCAAATGATGCCCTGTCTCTACTGCACAGCAATGGTTGACACTTGCTCGGTATTGACCCATTATAACCCAGAGTATCTTGAGTAACAATCTGCATATAATAATATTCTTTCTTCTTCTGGCAGCTACACCTTGTATTACACCTACACAACCAAAATCATGGCTCGATCAACAACATCCTCCTCGGAGACTGTCAACGACAGAAACCTCCAACCAATCAAGTCGACAGATCCAGAAAAGTCAAGTCCTCAACCTACCACCAAAACAGAAGCCAACATTCACCCAGAACCTGCCAACGCTGTCATGGCAGACCTAGAGCGCGGTGACGATGATGAGAAGAAACAGGAACAACCTCCAGCAGGCCCTCCACCTGGAATGGCACCAGCTGATTTCCCAGATGGAGGTTTTGAGGCTTGGCTTGTTGTCTTTGGCGGATGGTGTGCACTATTCTGCACATTTGGCCTGGTAAACTGTGTCGGTGTATTTCAAAAATACTACGTTTCTGGACCGCTTAGGGACTATGATAGCTCTGCTGTGAGCTGGATCACCTCTGTTGAGGTGTTCTTCATGGTCTTTTGTGGTGCCTTTGTATGTGTACTCCGTTCGTATCAAGCAATTCACTGACCTCTTGCTAGTTTGGTAGTCTGTTTGACAACTACGGCCCCAAGTATCTCCTCTGGTTTGGCAGTATCGCCTATATCTTCGGTCTCATGATGGTATCCCTATCAAAGGAATACTATCAGTTCTTTCTTTCACAGTCCATCGTCGCGGCCATTGCATCAAGCGCTGTCTTTAACGCTTGCATGTCCTCACTCGTTACCTGGTTCTTTAATCGCCGAGCTGGCGCTTTCGGTATCATGGTCTCAGGCTCGTCTCTCGGAGGCGTTGTTCTTCCAATTATGATGGACAAGATGATAAAGAGCGTTGGTTTCCCCTGGATGATGCGTACTGTGACTTTCATGTTTATCGTCCTGCTCGGTATCTCTTGTCTCACTGTCAAGCCTCGCTTACCTCCTCGTCCAAAACCATTTGTTGTTAAGGACTACATCAACGGCCTCCGCGAACTTCCTATCCTCATCACCGTCACTGGCTGTTTCCTCTTCATGTGGGGCATGTTTCTTCCCTTCAACTATGTACTGCTTCAGGCTCAGGCTGCGGGCATGTCTGAGACTTTGATCCCTTACCTACTTCCTATACTGAACGCCGTGAGGTAAGTCATATTCCTTCCAGACGACGCCCTGCAGAACGTACTGATTCCCATGACAGTATCTTTGGTCGTATTATCCCAGGCATTATCGCCGACAAGATTGGTCGATACAATGTCATGGTCATCATCACCTTTATCTCCGCCCTCTTTTGTCTGTGCGTCTGGATTCCTGTCAAGGATACGGCCGGTATCGTCGTATTTGCTGTCATTTTTGGTTTCTCATCGGGAGGCTATATCAGCCTCGTCCCGACACTGATCGCACAGCTCTCCGATATTCGTCAAATTGGTACGCGGGTTGGCGCCGCGTTCGCCGTTCAGTCTTTTGGTGCTCTAACAGGGAGCCCCATCGCTGGTGCCATAGTGTCGGCTCAAGATGGTGACTATCTCGGGTTGCAGTTGTTCTGCGGTTGCTCTATGTTGGCAGGGTGCCTCTTTTTCTTCTTTGCACGCTATGTGCAAGTCGGGTTGAAAGTCGTCAAGGTCTGAGGTCTGCCCAAAGTGAATGGAAGAATCGAATCATAAGCTGAAAGCTCCTGAATTGGGAAGCAAGAAACCATGTGCAAAAGCAAAAGGGACCAGCACGACAAACATGATAGATGGACGAATATATTCAGACAAGGATGAGAATAAAAATGGAAGATAATGCAGGTTTAATATAAGAATACAATGCTAGCCTATGCTGGCATAGACAATCGCAAAGTAAAATCAGAACACGCAATACTTGTCGCACATTCAAAACGTGAATAAATTAACGATATCTGAATATCCATGAGTTAGCAACACATCCGAAGGAGCTAGCATGTGACAAATGAAGAAGTAAAGGGTTCTCAGGATGTAGATATTGGTGAGCGTTGGAATCATTTAGATCATAAACAGCCTCTGACTCGATGCATCATCATCGAACGGGGTAACAGGAAGGGAAAAGAAATCCAAACTTACTATTATGACTCTAGACAGAGAAAGTTTTGCAGACATATAATAAACCTAGAAATCTTGAAGCAGTTAGCATTTCGCTGGCAAAGGTTAATTGACTTATACTAAGTGAATATGGGGGCTCAGGATGTAGATATTGGTGAGTATTGGAATCATTAAGATCATAAACAGCCTCTGACTCGGTATATCATCATAGCGAATGGAGGGAAGGAGATATAAGAGTAACATACCAGATAATATTATACCATAGCGCATTTTCGTATTGCTATAGGGCGCAAAAGACAAATCTACCATAATCAGTGAAAGGTCCAAATAATGTCATCAAACTATGTCAATTGAAAGGAGAATGTGTTCAGGATGTAGATATTGGTGAGTTTTGGAATCATTACGATCATAAACAGCCTCTGACTCGGTGTATCATCATTACAGAAGGGTGAGGGGGGGCGAAGGAAAGACTCAAACGTACCTGCTGAAACAGAACTGACTGCCCGAGCATGAGTTGGCACAGTTCAGAGCTTCACATGGAAACAAAACAAAACTCCAATTCTCTAGTGTAGCATCTCTTCCTCGCCCAGAAGAGTTATGTACAATCGCTCCTGTCCCGTTCGCCCGCTTGTCGTTTCGTGCTTATTGGCTCCCCTCGACAGTCGCCTTAATGGGGTTAATCTTAACACCGTACTTCTCACTAAGTCGCTCTGCCCTTCGCTCCTCATATCCGGGAGGTCGGATGCCTGTGAAATTGTGAGATATTGTCCGCACACAAGATACGTCGTGCGCGACTTACCTCGGCCCTCGCCAATCTCTGAAATAGTCTGCTCAATTGGCAGTCGGGTGCTTCGTCGGATAATCTCCTTGCGCTCGAACTCGTCGTCCTCTCTCTTGAAGCTATCGTATCGACCGCCGAGGTAGTGGAACATACCCTGGAAGATTGCGAGACCACCACCGAGACCCATGACGACGGGCATTCGTCTCGCTACATCGTGTTAAATTATGTGTTTTCTGCGATTTGAGGCGCACGATCAGGTCTTACTGGGAAGGCCGAGAACTGAACCCAGGGCAAAGCCACCGAGAGCAGCGGAGAAAGCGTCGTCCTTTTCGCGGAGGTTCATGGAACTTCGCGAGACGAAGACGTAGGCGGCGGGAGCAGCGGCTATACGACGCAATTAGTATCGTAAGACCTCCAATTGGTATTGTCCACCCGAAATATCGTACCTCCAATGCCGATAATGTGAGCACCGCGGGTGAAGACGCTCAAGATGCCGATATTGTTCTTGGCCATAGCATTCTTGACGGAGGAGAGGAAGAGACCACTGAGAGCACCAATCACACCAGCCTTTGCAGTGTCATCGAGGACATCGTGAGGCTTGAAATCGCTGTCAGGCTTCTTATAAGCCTGCCAGTTCGCGCTCGAGGGGTGCTCCATTGCGATTGCTGTGAGGGAGAGGAGTTGGGGGCTTTTATTTCTTAGACCTGAGGTTGAAGCAAGCTATGGAAACTGTAGGATTGAGATGCCTCCACTGCAACACGTGACGTTGGTCATTCAATTGCTCTGTTCTTATTGGCTCATGCGGGCTTGATGAAATTCAAGTCCTCCGTCACGGTACGTACCTCTACTATGCCCCACCACGACTAGACTCAGTGAGAAAAATCGGCCATGAGCTTAACAAGATATTCTTTCACTGGATCTTCAAATCTTGCCAGAGCCATTCGACTGATACACCAATGACTAACATATAGACTTGCCTTTCATCAAAGTCCTATTATTATTCAACTTTTGGAATTACTCGATAATTAGAACGCCACACAGCTCATTTTCATAATACGGCGTTATCCAGGCACCCCTCTTACACGACTTGGTGTAAGAGTCTCAACCTGAACTCACTCTTAAAACTGATACATCAATCTAGCGAGCCATATTATTGATCATCTGTATATAAGATTCAAAACTCAAGTCCAGCCAAGATGGACCCAACAATAAGCGAAGGAAAGACAGGCCGATCTTCTCAGCAGCAGCAGCAAGGAAACTCAACCGACACTCGGCATCATGACCAAACAGTCACCACCAAATCCCACACAAAGCCAACAGAAACCGTGACACCCTCTCAAGGCTCAACTGTTCCTCAAAAACGACCTGCCGAGGGTGAACCTGCCGAGCCTATGTCAAAGAACGCGCTCAAGCGTCTGAGAAAACAACAGCAATGGGAAGCTGGAAAAGAGGAGCGCAAGCAGAAACGAAAGGACAGCCGAATTGCACGCAAAGTCCGTAAGCGCGAAGAAAGGGCAGCTCTTATCGCTCAGGGCATAGATCCAAATGCCAATAAGCAGCAGAAACCTCCTTCAGTTAATGTACCTATTACACTCATCTTCGACTGTGACTTTGAGCAGTACATGCGTGAGAAGGAGCTCATTTCACTCGGCAGCCAAATCACCAGGTCATACTCAGAGAACAAAAATGCGAGATATCGCACACATATTTTCGTCTCGGGATGGAATGGAAAGCTGGCTGAGCGATTCCATCAGGTCCTCGATGACAAACACAGGAATTGGAAGGGCATTGACTTTGTGGACGGTGACTTCATTGAGTGTGCGAAGCAGGCACGGGAGAAGATGAAGGATCCGAGTGACCATATGGTCGAACCACTCCAGAGAAGCCTGGATAACAAAAGCCCGTGGGTGAGGGACGAAAAGGATCCTCTCCCCTTACCCAATCCCGAGCCTGAGCCCCGTCCTGAATATCAAGATATTGTCTATCTATCATCAGACTCGCCATACACACTCGACCGCCTCGAGCCCAACACAAGTTATGTCATCGGCGGCCTCGTCGACAAGAACCGTGAAAAGGGGCTGTGCTACAAGCGGGCGAGGGAACGTGGCATCCGAACAGCTCGGCTGCCCATCGGCCAGTACATGGTGATGCAGAGCCGGACGGTTCTAGCGACAAACCATGTCGTCGAGATCATGCTCAAGTGGCTCGAGTACGAGAACTGGGGCGATGCGTTTTTGAGTGTCATCCCTAAGCGTAAGGGCGGTCACTTGAGACAACAGAAGGGTGGTTCGGGTGAGGCCGACGAGGCAGGAGAGGCCGAGGGGGCCGAGATCGAGGAGCTTGAGGGGGAAGATCAAGAAATCAGGGATCCTGATGCTGAGGAGATTACCCCTGAAACCAATACCCCTGAAGTTGAGACTTCTTCAAAGTAGAAACATCTGTATTAGTGCCGTGCTGCGCCAGCCAATCCAAACCCCAATATCAAATATACCGGATATACATTGTTCATAAATTTATCCCATCTCATATCGCATCTAAAAGTCCATGGTTTCATCCTCCCGCTCCCGCTTGACCTTTACGTCCTTCTCATCCTTCATCAACCCATTAACAAAGTGTCTGAACTGCTCAATATATGGCTTCAGGCTTGTCTTTTCCCAGTCGGCCGTGCCTTTACCACCCTCCTCCTCCTCACCCTTCCACGAGTCAATCTCGGCTAGAAGGCCCTGCACCGTAGGCACACTTAGAGGGTCAAAGTCCTCGAGGGTCTTAGTGTTGATGGGCACACAAACTCTACCAGTGCCAGGATGCACGACAAAAGGACTCTTCAGCAAATGGTTGAGTTTCTTGCTGACTTCGATATCAAGTCGGGGGTAGGTGTACTCTAAGACGATGTCCTGCTTGGCTTCAAGGAGTTGTCTGGCATCAAGGTTTTTGCTGGCACCCGACTTTGCTACCGCGTCGATGTCTGCCCATTTTGAAGCTGAGGCACGTCCTGGAGCGGCATCCCATTTCCTTCTTAGTGACTCGTTGAGGTTCTGGTTGGGAAGAAGTTGTAATAGTTTCTCAGACTGCTCAGCAGAAGCCCAGGGGTCTTGAACATCAAGAACGTCTTCCTGGAAATGGGGTTTCAGGATCTCTAAGCTTCGTCTATATGGAATTAGTATACCAAGTTCGCGAGAGTCTAGTTCATGGACTTACGCCAAGTGAGGGTGCAATGGTCTCCGCACATTCACTTTTTTTCCACTCTGGGCACCTCCCTTCACCACCTCAAGGTAGCCCGCAATTGCTCTTCTCTTTTGATCGTCCATGCTTCGAACCTTCTTGTCGCAAACCCAAGCGTGAGCACCTCGTCGACCTGAGTACACCCACATGATGTGCTTGAAGCCAAAGTCTTCTCGCAGCGCAACATCAACTACTTTGATGGCCATTGTCATAAACTGCCAGCACTTGTTGCAAATATTCGCCTTGTCACAGCATGTTCGAATATCGTCGTAATCTGTCAAATCTATATCGAAACATAGCTCTTTTGCGAGGGGTTTGAAGGCGGATGAGTTACGGAGTTGCTTTCGATCGCGGGGGTTGGTTGTGTAAACGGGTCCAATTTCGAAACGAGAGGGCATTAGTCGGAGAACGTCTTTACGAAGCCTGTAACAACATGAGTATTAAAAGCGCAACAAACAAGAATTACACGTACATATCGGCGGTAGGGAAGGATTGATATCGGAGATAGGCATCGTTCTGGAGAGTGAAAGCAAACTCTCGGTTGCCAAAGTCATTTGTGGGTGTAGGACTGTGGTTAAGCCACTGAAATAGGTATCGCCATGGGAATAATCGCTGATAGAAGCTCCGCATGACTTCAGGGTCTGAAGCCTTCAATGTCATGGCATCGCTACAACTAATTAGTCCAAGTGCTGAATCCAAAACTGGATTCTACTCACAAAAGCGGTGCAACTTGCGAGCTTGGCTGAACAGCTGCAGAGCTGGGGAACTCCTCGTCCGAGCCGACATCATCGAACAGGTCCTCGAGCTGTTTAGCCTCCTTCTTGACATCTTCCGTCTCGTTCATCTTGACATCGGCTTCTGGCGCATCGGGAGTCTCATCAGAGATTCCTGTCTCCTCCGTAGGCTCGTCCTTAACGTTACTTGGGGATGACATGGCTTCTGCTTCGACAGAATGGGGCATTTTTGACTAATCAGCAGAAATTTAGTTGCGGTCAATTTCAGATCGTCTACGAATTCGAAGTTGTCGTTGCTGGTTGTCGCAGTGATGGGATTGGAAGATTAACTCAAGATAGTGGCCGAGGGGTGAAAGTGAAACGCGTTAGACGCGTCTTTTCGCGTAAAGGGGTTTCCACTCCTGGCAATCAACCAGGTACGTATCTTTGCATCATTATCTCACCAAAGGATCCCATCATTCACGGACCACTGTGTTATACCAACACCTCAGGTATTTATTAATAATGCTTCTGAAAATCATAATTGGTCACTTAATCAAACTGTTTATTGAAGAAAAAGATATTGATCAACTTTCAATTAAAGGTACAGCTAATATCTGAAGCAAGGTTTGACGCCATGCAGAAAGCCACTTTTGAGAACGTTTCTCAGGATTAAAGCCTGAGTCTATATCTTGATCTAGATTAGTGGGTATTATCTAACATATTCTCACTACTCGAATGATGCATCAGCTTTATTCAACTTCCTCAATCTTTCTAATCATATCACCACCAATCCTTGCAATCTCTGATAACACTGCCTTGCGGTTCACCACGACGACATCTCCATCCTCGTCGGCTACATTGTGGAAATTATAAGGTAGGCCAGCTCTGAACTTCTGCTGCTGGAGTTTCGTGTTCCAGATAGCTCCTATCACAACATCGTCCTCATCACTGTTGTTGGTTCCTCGGAAGAATACAAATGTATCATCGTATACGCGCTGTAGCTCTTCCATCAACACATCGACAGGATGAGCACGGATGGGAAGCGGTGCGCGTCCTGTGCGATCGTCGAGGTTCTTGAACTGGGAGTGGCGGCGGGCTGAGGGGTCAGAAGCAGCCTCTCGAAGAATTGAGCGGATAGCTTTGCGAGAAAGATGGAAGAGAACATCATAGTCTTCGAGAGATGTATCGAAGAGCTCAGTAGCATCTATACGGTATCCGCTATCTTTGACAAGTTTGCATGCAGCCTTAGCCAGTCGGGTCATACGTGAGGCGATGAGCTTAGAAGGTCCGTTGCGGGTATAAGCGAGACCGGAAGTGTCATTTGAAGTGGCAACAAACATGACCGTATGGTTCATGTTAGGATCCTTCTTACGCCAAGCCTCAAGCTCCTTACTGATGTTATGGCGATCATCATCCATGAGCTCCTCTGCTGAATCAACGATCAGAGGCTTGTCACGCCAGTCCCAGCGAGAAAGGAATGTCAATGTGCGCAAGAAGCCTGTTGAAGCACTTGTAGGAGCCCTCCAAGGGTATGGTTGCAGGAATACATGCAGAACGAAGAGCTCAATAAGCTCCTCGCTGATGTGGCTTGACAGCTTGTGAGAATTGAACCAGTGCTTTACCAAGCGAATGGTTTGTGAGAGAGGATGAAGCCTTGTGCAGAAAGTTGAGATAGTCTGTGTGTGAATTGGGAGGGTAGCAAAGAACCAGTTGGTTCTAGCGAGAGCCGCTTCCGACTCTTCACGAATGTGATGATCAAGAGTCTTGTTCTTAATCTGGCGCTCAAGGAGGGTGTCTTCCAAATCGGCATGAATTCTCAGTCGAAATGCCGCGCCTGACTCGTATATGATATCGAGGTAAGCTAGGTTCTCGATACCAATATCCTTGTTCTCTCGACCAAGGTAGGTTGTGATGTTTTCTTTTGCTGCTGTTAGGCGCCTGTCGAAGTCAAGTAGAAACTCGATCTTAGTCTCTTGGATAGCCACAAGGTTCTCAGGCCATCGGTTTGATGCCTCGAAGTAGAGGTTCACGTCTATGGGCTCGATAGTGCCTGTGTGGAAGCCAGGATTTGGAGCATTGACTGAAGCATACCTGGCAGCTGGCGATACCGGCGAAAGCTGTCGGATCTGCAGTGGCAACTCTTCAAGGTTTCGAATATCGTATTCAAGGGTCTGAAACGCTCGTCGGGCAGCATCAAATGCCTCCTTATCCGTATGAGAGAATGTGATGATATTGGAAAAGCCAGCACCAAAAGCAGTAATATCTTCACTGGCAACCTTCAAGTGACGTTTCAGGATATACGCTGCAATTTCCTCACAGATCTGAAATGGAACCTTGCTTGACCACTCAACACATTCAAGAATGCTGCCATCCTTGAAACGACGAAGCTCAGCTTTCTCGCCCCAAAATTGTTGAAATTTAGCAGCCTCTTTTTGTTCTTCTGCTGCGGGACCATGCTCCATCTGTCTGGACATTTGGGCGAATTCAAACATGACACCAAACCGGACCTTCCCAGGACTTGGACTTGGTGCAGAGCCCAACGGCCACCCAGTCTTGGGAGGTAATTGGAAATATACGAGATGAGCACGAGTGCCATAGGCCTTCTTGAGCACCTTGTGTGCCTCCAAGCTGAAATTCCATGCAAACCCTCTGCTATCATTAGAGCTAGGGAATTTGGTGATATCCTGGCTCTTGATCTCAAAGATAGCATCGAAAGTTTGGAGAGGTACATCGGATTTAATGATGAATGTCGGGTCGAATTTGTCGGCAGCTTCGTCCGCGAGGAGGTCGGTGGTGGACTTGGCGTTCATTTGAAGGAGACTGGCAGACCAGGGACTCATCTTTGACAACAGGTTGAGTTCTCGAATTGGATCATACATAACAGGGCCAGCTTCTCGGACGGTATCGGAGCTAATCTTTGAGGATCCAAAAACGAACGGCTTCTTGTTGAAATCAGTGGCCGAAAGGAACTGAACAGCGGCCTTGAAAAGTTCAGTGCTGCTAAGAGAGTTTGAAAGCGCTGCCTGGCCATTTCGTCCACCCATTTGAAGCAGGAGAGCAATCATGACAGACCATTCAAAATGGCCAAATCCACCTTGCGAAATGGAGCTTCCGAAACCTCTCTGCTGCAGCCAGATTCTTCCTAGTACACAAGCATCTGTCAGGGCGGGACATTCGTTCTTGGCGTGTGTAAGAACGCGCAAGTAAGAAATGAACGTCTCCTCCGCTTTCAAGGTAGAGTTGTAGAAAGGAGTTCCGGTCTGGGCCTTCTTGTCGCCGGTCTCTCCACTTCGGTTGTTGTTGGAGCCAGGAAGCAGCTTCGACTTGGGGAAAAGACCATCAGGCGCGCAGGGGATGAGTCGAATAGTGTACGGGGACTTTGCAGTCTTTGTCTTTTTCTTGGAAGCCTTTCCGTTGGTCTCCTTGGCGTCCTCCTTCTCTTCCTCTTCGGGCTTGGGTCGAAGTGCAAGTACAGGCAGAAGGGGGTTCTCGTTGAGGTATTCGAAACCGATGTCCATGGAATCTCCCAGCTCTTTCTTGACGTTGGTGGCGATGTAGGCAATGTAGTATGCGCGGCGGTAGAAGTATCGCAAGCTTGTAAAGTCCTTCTCTTGGAACATGGTCTTTGGCATCTGAACTACCATATCAATGCCAAACTGCGCTTGGGACTTGACCATGGTCTTGGCGACGTAGCTACCAACGACATTGTATGAAGCTGGCTTCTCAAAAGAAAGCTTATAGGGAGCATCTTTAGCGGGTTTCGGATCAGGATAAGGAATGACAATACGATGCTTCTTCTCGAAGCGGCTTGTAACTTCGGTGATCTAGAAAATGTATTAGTTTTAGAAAATTGGCGACTTTGCAGAATAGTACGAACAGGTTCGGGTTCATGAGGAGTCGCAGTGTCAATGGCCTCCTTGAGTCGATGGAGGATCGCATCGACACCTTTAAATGCATTTCCATAGTCGAGTTTTGCCTCCTTGAGTAGCTCGTCGGTTTGAAGGACAAAAGTGCTAGCGGTTGAGACTCTGGCAGAGCTACGAGCCTCAAAATCAATGAGAGCGTCGTGCCTCAGACCAGATCCAGAATGTTCTAGTTTCCGACGCTTTGAGCTGGACTCCATGACGATTTAATTATGCGCCAGTTGGTGGAGGTCAATTATCAACAATTTGGAGGTCTCTTGGTGTTGAAGCTGCCACTATTGACTTGGTCCTCGCTGATACTGTAATTTTTTTCTGCGACCAGAATCTGCGGGGCGATAAGAAGCTTATCTGAAGAGGTACGTACTTCCACTAAACCCATCTCCAACCATTCTTCGGATCCGAGCATGAATGAATTTGGTCTTCGATTGTCCCTTTCTCTTACAAACGTTCCTCTCGTTTGCTCCGACTCAATCCTCGCGTATTCTCCTTTGACAAGACTCACGCCATATCTCCCCTACACATAAATTATGCAGCTACTACTGCAAAGCACATTTCCAACCGTTCAGGCGATCACACTCAAAACGACTCCTTGCTTAATTATACCCGCCAAATAGAGCACGCCTTGCAGAACGCTCAGGCCAATCCACCCTGATACCAACCAGCTCTCCCGCCCTTTTCTTTTGCTACCCCCATCCTTCACCTCACCATCGGTGATCGTCAAGCCATAAGTTCGAAAGTGAGACATGCGAGGATTCACGTTGTTTAACCACTCTCAATTATGTATGTAAGTTAAGAAACGCACACTTCTGAGACAATTATTTGATGATATAACCCGTGAAGACATGGGATTTCGGATTGTTTACCATTCCAGCGCAAACTCTTCGTTGACCAAAAGAAGACAAGTCCCTGAAAATCAACCACAAATTCAGCTCATCTCGACACACACACGCTTGTTTATGTTGATGCTGATTGACACCAGCCAGATCGAGACACCAATAATGCAGCTTCTACAGTAGCTCTGCTCGTCTATACATTAGCCTTCCAGAATGATAACCCCTACTTGTCAAAGGCGACCTAGTCGCTGCAGGTTTCTTCCGCCCTTGACGTCTATAACCTTTTAGAACTAAACGATTGGTCTTTGACGTAACACTGTCGTGTGTTTGTTTTGTGTTTTGGATGTCTTGCCTTCTCCTTGCCTTAACCTCCATACCACTTAGCCTGAGTTGGCCTGGCAAGCCCCAGATGGCACCCACGCCAAGTTCCGCTCTTTCAGTCTCGAATCATTGCTTTTGTGGTGTTTTATGCAGTTGAAGGCATGCAGCATGTAAGGAGAGTTTGCGTTGGAGTTCTCGGAAATTGCCTTTTGATGAACAAAAAGTGGCTATAAGAACAAGGTAACCCTGTCCGGGAGTTTATGACTTGCTCGTGCAAATCATATATCTTATCGTCGAATTACCTAGGTAGCTGTGGTTTCTTTGTCCACTGGCCTGGTCTCTGCGTCACAACAGATATTTCTTCCATCTGTTAGACTGTTGCCTCGCGGCGCGTCACGCTTCTTACCATAATACTAAACCGTGCTTGAATCATTTGACACTTCTGTTGAAGATTTTCAACGAGTCGGTATAATCCAAGAACACTTCCGCATTGTAAATGATGGAACCATACACAAAACCACGACCGTCTCTCACACTGTCCTCATCAGCCATGGACCTTGACACAAATCGAAGAACACCATCGCCGGTACCCTCACTCGGCCACGACGCTCTCAGCACTCCCATAACAGATATGCCCACGCCGCCAGCTTTTCCTTCCACGTTCTCGCTGCCCATAAATGCCGCCAAGAACATGTCCCTCGAGACTTCTGTTTCTCCAAGAATTGCAAACGACAACGACTTATTACCTTCTTCACTGCCTCAAACTGAAACGTGTGAAGGCGAAAGACCAGATATGTCTTGCATGGGAGGAACTCCCGACTTCCTTCTCTTGTACTGCTTCGACTTGGGCAGAGCGGTAAACTTTTATTCGCGTTGCTTTGGCTGGAAGTTCTTTGGCGATGTGAACGCTCAACAGCCTGATGACTCCTATATGAGACGATGGGGATCTTCGCACTTTGACGTGCAGCCCATGAACTTCTTCAATTCAAATCAGGGCGGAGGATCTCGCATCACAGGAGCTTTGATGCAAGTGAGAAACACAGGAGATAGCCGCACTCAGCTTGAGTATAAGCGACAGATAGCCATGGCGAGCGGTGTAACCCCAGCGTGCCACATCCGAGTGGCTGATCTTAGTGTTGCTGAGACGTTGATCGAGAACAATTACGGCGAGATCAAGCAGTTGCGATACGGCGTTCGAAAATGCATCATGGACATTGGAGAGTTTGTTGACCCTGAGGGAAACTTGATCGGACTGGTATCTCTTCATCCGGAGAATGCCACTACTGCCATGTAATGTGAATTATTGAGTGAAATGGGGAGCTCTCATGGGAAGTGGTTATTGTGGAGGATAAAGGAATACCCGGTGGTTTATTATCATTCTCCCGCTCATACGAGAGTGTTTTAGGGAATTGCCATTGCCATGATTTGCTTATAGGGTCGTTGATGACACTTGGAGTTTGGAGTTTTTGTCAAATATCATGGACATTTGGCGTTGTGTTGCAGAGAAGAAGAGAGGAGCGTTGATTACCCCATGCTTCTAGCTCACATTAGTGAAGTAGAGTCCATAGCCGACCTCGGATCGGAAATCAACCGGGTCGGAAATATAGGAAGGATATACTCTGTAGTCACAAAAATTACTACTAATACACAGAATTACCAATGGATAAAACGGTGACTGAACCCCGAGATGCTCCTCTCCAAATATCAGCGAGTTTTCCTAACAAAGTTAGCTTGTCAGGGCCAAAAACCGTCTTCTTTGGTTGTCATGAGAAGCCCTGTTCCGTCATGACAAGTCAACTCCCGAAACGAATAGCCGGCACCTTCGGAAAACCCATTACCCGCCCACTAAATTACAGCGCCAGACTGCTCTGCCCCGGACTTGAGCCCCCGCTGTTCTCTCAGTCCTGCCACTCATGATCGCTTTATCCTCGGCCTCCACATGTAGAAGTCGGGGAGATCCTCCACTTCACTTCCGGTCAAAGGTGAAGGCTCTCAGTTACGGGAACCACCCGGCAGCCGTTAGAGGAGAGCTTATGAGAGTGACCCGCCTAAATGTTCCTGTAGAGGCTGTTTGGACATCATACCGAATGCCGATTATCGCTTCCGAACCTTGGTCGCGGAATTGTGTTTGAGCTTAGACGGAGGTCGATTTACGGCCTGAGCCGGCCTTAATAAACGGATATCCCCCGCCAACGGGCCGTCGACTTCTATCGTCATTGTCAGCTCAAGCTCTCTTTCTCATAACATCTCTTCCTTTCTTACTCTCTGATCTGCCTGTGGAAGGGATAGTTCTGGTGCATGAAACTCAATTGATCATTTCAACAAGCATATACTGTAGCTACTCCCCTAATCGACAGCAGGGTTGTCGGTATTGAAGCTATTACCGACCTTCTCACCCGCACTCTCTAAACACATTCACAACATGTCTTCCTCAGCCTTCCGGTTACGGACTCTCCGAGCCTTTGCTCGCAATCCCACCAACGTAGGTCTCTCGAACAGCTAAATGCACATCTCGAGTGCATACTAACAGTTTTTAAGCCCAATGCCGTCCTCGCCCGATCCTTCTCGGCAACCGCTCGCCGCGCCGAGATCAACAAGGTCTTTCCCTCTGCCAAGGAAGCACTCAAGGACATGAAGCCCAACACGACTCTCCTCTGCGGTGGTTTCGGTCTCTGCGGTGTTCCCGACTCTCTCATCAACGAGGTTCTTGAGAAGCCTGAAATCAAGGGTCTCACGGCCGTCTCTAACAATGCTGGTACCGATAACTTTGGCCTCGGCAGACTTCTCAAGACCAAGCAGATCCGCAAGATGATCGCTAGCTACATTGGCGAGAACAAGACCTTTGAGAAGATGTACCTCACCGGTGAGGTCGAACTTGAGTTGACCCCACAGGGAACTCTTGCTGAGCGATGCGCGGCTGGTGGTAAGGGTGTGCCCGCCTTTTACACCCCTGCTGCCTTTGGCACAGTTGTTCAGACTGGCGATCTTCCCCTGCGCAACAAGCCTGATGGTTCTCCTGATGTCTACTCCTACCCCAAGGACGTCAAGGTCTTCAAGGGCAAGTCTTACCTTCTTGAGGAGAGCATTGACGGTGACTATGCTTTCGTCAAGGCTTATAAGGCTGACAAGCTTGGTAACTGCCAATTCCGTCTCGCTGCCCACAACTTCAACGGTGCCATGGGCCGCAACGCCAAGATGACCATTGTCGAAGCTGAGCACATCGTTGAGCCCGGTGAGATTCCTCCTGAGGCTGTCCACCTGCCCGGTATCTACGTCAAGCGTGTCATTCAGAGCACCGAGGAGAAGTCGATCGAGAAGTACACCTGGGCCAAGGACCCCAACGACCCTGAGGCTACCAAGGCCCTCGGCTCTGGCGACACGGCTGCCAAGCGCGAGCGCATCGTTCGTCGTGCTGCTAAGGAGTTCAAGAACGGCATGTACGCCAACCTGGGTATCGGTATGCCCATGCTCGCCCCCGGCTTCGTCGGTCCCGACGTTGAGGTCCAACTCCAGTCCGAGAACGGTATCCTTGGCCTGGGCCCCTACCCTCAAAAGGGCCAGGAGGATGCTGACCTGATCAATGCTGGTAAGGAGACCGTTACTCTCAAGCCCGGTGCTGCTGTTTTCGGTAGCGAGGAGAGCTTCGGCATGATCCGCAGCGGTCGCATCAACCTGACTATCCTTGGAGCCATGCAGGTCAGCGCCAGTGGTGATCTCGCCAACTGGATGCTTCCCGGAAAGGTCAAGGGCTTCGGTGGTGCTATGGATCTTGTCAGCAACCCCAGTGAGACCAAGGTTGTCGTGACAATGGAGCATACAGATAAGAAGGGCAACCCCAAGATTGTCAAGCAGTGTGCATTCCCTCTGACTGGACGTGCTTGTGTGTCGAGAATTATTACTGAGTTGGTGAGTCTTACCTGAGTCTTATGTCCAACCTGTGTTGATGATATACTAACTCCCCTTTTAGGGTGTCTTCGACGTCGACTTCGCCAACGGCCTTACCCTCATCGAGATTGCAGACGGTGTTACTGTTGACGAGGTTAAGAGCAAGACAGAGGCACCCTTCCGCGTCGCTGAGGACCTCAAGCCTATGCTATAGATTGCACAGATGAAAGAGAAGGGATGATATTACGATTGGATACCATAGCGCACGGTCATGGGAAAAGTAAAGTATTGGCTGAAGAAGGATTACCCGGCTTTAGGATAAAAACCTTACGGATTGGGAACAGAGTCGAATGGCTTGAAGTCATCACATCACAGGGCGGCCGTTATAAGCCAGTGTTTGAGTGGCTTCGCTTATTCCCGTTCTATGTGTGGGAAAACGATAGGCTTGTCTGGACGGTGTTTCCGCGAAATGAGAATAAGGTAGTTAAAGATTTTAAGCGATAAATAATACAAAAAGTTTCGAAAATAATTAATTAACTGCTCTGTAATATTCGAATCGAAGTCTTTTATATAAGGTAAGTATTTTATCTTTACTTTTGTTTGTAAAGTCAACCCATCACCCTATATAGAGTTCCTTCCTGTAACTGTAGTCAGCCGCCATAACGCATTCTCGACCTTGCCACCTTCTCAACTTCATTCAGTAAGCACTTCAACAATCAGACTCGGGCTTTTTCTCATCAACTCTTTAGATTATTTACAAGCTTAAAAATTTCTGCACAACCCCATATAATTCCTCCATCAAATCGTACGATAAAAGTTGAGCAGTCATGTTTGACCCAAATTCTGGCCCAGCTTTTAGAGAACATATCCTGTCGCGCGATGCTCTGACCGAAGCCGACACAAATGCAGCAGACTGGGATCGGCGCCGTCCATATCCGTCTTTTGAACCTCGAGGAACCAGAGGACCTCGATCATTGATAGACATGACTATCAATGTTGTGGGCGACAATATCGGCAAGATTCGCTCTATAACTCATCTCGAGTCTTTGCCGAAAGTTATACTATGGCGCATTTGGAGGTATCTCGAGGCAAGGTCAGTGATTCAATGACCTACAGATGGAGCGAAATATTTGAGACTGATGCTTCAGTAGAGGAGTATCTCTTCATGCTTGGAAGTTCTTCTCTAAGCTCTTCATGGATGATGAAGATGATCGGACTCTTGGTCTGTACCGCTTTCGAAAACACATATGCCACCCTGGCAGCGATCTCACACGCTACACTCAACCCCTAACAGCGCCGCCCACAGACTTTATAACACACATCGTCATCGCTGGCGGTTGCACCTTCAATACCCATGATCTCCTGTGTCTCGCCGATATGCCTAACCTCGGTGCTCTTGAGATTATCCAACCGGCTGACCGGAATTTGTTCCCCCATATCTCGGACCGTCTTGTCCGTGGATGGTCTGAGAAGCCTGATCCATTTCCTTTGCTTCGAATATTGCGAATATGGGGCGATGAAACGACATCCCAAGCCTCCTTCCAATGGGTATCAAAATTCCCTTCTCTTGCCTTGTACGACGTTATTGGTGCAAGGGACGCCTGGCACGGCAGGAAGGCGACGGCACAAGAACATGGATGGGAGCAGGCTGATTCACCCCCACATAGATTGGAAGACTCACTGTTACGATATCTTATGCTTTTTGTGCCACTGGAAGAAACACAGGACAGAAATCTTCGTGACCTAGCTGCAAGTGTTGATAATGACTTGGTCTCGTTGTGTAGCGACTCACGATGCGCTGTTAAATTCGTCCAAGATCGTCAAGCACCACTTCTTCTTAATTATCTCTGTGATGCGGCAAAGGAGAAGACACCTTGGTGGGATACTGATGCTGCATCCCGAGAGGCTCATACATGCCATGGTGTTGCATTCGAAGCATGGGCATTTTGGCTTTACTCCTTCATCGGTCAGCTCTGTTCAGATCGTGATTTGGGAGCTCGCGGTGCTCGTCCTTCTGACCACAAGGCTGTGGCAGGACCCTTCATTCTGCCCTCACGACCACTTGCGTGTCTTCACTTGGGCCACAGTTCTCAACGGGGTGGTATCGATACGAGGCCATCATATGTCAGCAGAGGGTTATTCGCAACCCGACAGTATACGTTTACACGAAAATCCATTATTCCAGGGGTCAATAATAAGAGGAAGGTAGCAACTACGACGAAGAATGAAGCCAACCTGGTGTATTCAGAGAGGTCCGCACCTACGTTGGCAATACGGAAGGCAAAGAGAAAGCGGGTTACTGATGTTTTGGAGGATATGGGTCTCGGGCGTTAAGAATTAAATGTCTCCCCTAGCCCGGACTTTAGTCTTTTATCCCCAAGAGAATAATAATATTTATATTCCATTGAACTTAATGATCAAACTCTCAGGTAATAGCTCTGAATACTATGCTTAGGTTAAGCTGTAATACTCTACTTCCCTCTCTTTCTTACACCCTCTAAATGTGTTGCTGATGTTCTGAAGGACATGATTCATAGATGTTCTGGAACACTGACTCTTGAACGAGCTTTCTTCACCAATGTACAGGCAATCATGTTCTGCGATGGCAAAGAGACAACTGTAAGTGAAAGAGACACTTTGCTGACGCTCGTGACAAGTCTGGCATATGAACAAAATCTCGAAACCCGCGCATGCCTCTTTCTTGGCTCCCTCTGGCGTTCCTTGTTCCCCTAAACTATATATATTAAGTGGTATTCCTTCTCGAACATGGTCTTTTACTTTATAGTTCACTCTTTTCTGGACGTGCCTAATATTCGATCCAATCCATATATTACCTTAGCTCATAGAGAGGCATTCATGCACTTACTCTCACACTAAGACACAACGCCAGAGATATCATTTCTGTATAGCTAAAAAAAATGTCGATCTCTGACGTACCCAGTCATGATGGCTCGACAACATGCTTCGCTTTCCCTGATCATATCACTGCAATGACTTTCTTCAACAGCGATCTGACAGACTCTGTTCTACTGAGTGATGAAGGTTTCATCAGAAACCATGGTGAATCTGACGACGGGTTTCCTGTCCCTTCGAGCTATTTAATGATGTTCCCTGTCGAGCCACTTCTTTCACCGTTGCCCGAGTTTAAGAGCACCAGCACAGTGTCGAAGAGCCCAGAGGCGAGTGGTAGCTCACAAAATGGTCAGCCGAACAGAGACACGGACAGCGACGAGTCAGATCCTCCAATCCAACATCCCGATAGCGACAGCTCGCCTCCGGGTTCGTTAAGTTCCGGCTCCGACAGTGACGACAATGTTTGCATCCTTACTTGTTCTCCTAGTCTATTGCAGGACCGCAACCGCTCAAATAAGCCACTCAAAACTCAGACGATAGTACCATCAACGTCGAAGCCTAAGACAGAGCCCTTTTACGAACCTGGGTCAGACCTGCCAACTTATCATGTGCACCAACTCGACTGGAAGCATCCGGTCGATGCTCGTGAACTCCGTGAGCGCAGCGAACAGCACAACCGGGAGATCAAGGCACTTTTCTGGGATATGAACCACATATTCAGACCGACGGATGTTCTAGGGAGCGCATATTATAGGAAGGAGTTGAGGGACTGGCGAAGGTTGCGTGGAGAATATATCATGAACGAACCAACTCCCCAGCAGCAGGCGCAAAGCGAACAACTTCTGTTGACGTTGACAGATATCGTTAAGAAGAGGAATCGCTTCTTCAGAAAGAGAGTCCAAGAAACAGGCTCAACGTAAGTATTGTAAGAGACCGGACGTTCATTAATTTTTCTATTTGTCATATAAAAGACACAAAGAGAGCGTTGCTGCTTTTGGAATCGGGCTGACAATATTGGCATGGCACCCCTAGAGAGCCGAGGTTTTCAGTATGAAGTATCCAACAATGGACAAACCAACACTGGAAGCCGATCGCCAATAGATTCATGAATTGTTTAAAGAAATCATGTGAAGTCTTAATGTATGGAGCCCCGAAACACAAAAAGTAGACTACCCTATACGAACAGCAGAGTGTTGACCTCTCTTCCAAGGGGTTTGTGAAAAAGTGCATGATCGATGGCCAAAAAGATATTGATCATGATTTCGAACTTGCTAACTCTAAAAATGAAGGGTGGGTGCAGGGAGAGTTTCAGGATTTTAGGTTCGGATTTTAGAGGTTTATAGGTTCTAGGAGAGATACCACTGCACCACTCATCCTGCCTTATGGCATATAGAGTGGGAAAATGGTATGTACCGCGTCAAAATTTCTCTCTCCCAACGCAGCAAAAGCTACAAGCAGGACAGAGGGTAAGTGTCAGCGATAATTCATCTTTCCTCCAGTTTCCCCTCCAAGTACCTCCATGGTGTAATGAAAGCCAGAGTGAATTTGAAGGATTTCAGTTTTTCTAGTAGGTTGAAGAAGAAAGAAAAAAAAAGAGAATAAAATTGCGGCTCACTCGAGTTGGTTTTGTTTACCTGAGTGGGGCACCAGAAGCGGGAGCGGAAGATTGATGCGCCGAATAGGGGTCCAACCATCATGAAAGTTACTGAGACTTAGTTAGGGCTTTGAAATATATACCACTTACAGGTTACAGAATCATTCTTAAAGTTTGTAAAACAATGCTAACTCGATAGAATCGAAGATAGTTACTTTTGGGTATTTATTTTGTCCCGGAAACGAATGGAGGAGTCAATGTATCTTACACGAGCTTCTTGAAATCATGCATGCATGTCCACTACAAACGCACTTGTTGGCGGTCCTCGGGGTATCAGAAGATTTAGGACCTAAAATTAGGAGATAGAAAATAACCCAATTACAGAGCCTACTAAATTTATCCTAAACCTACCTAAGTATTTTTGCCACTTAGGATCGAGTTCTTAAGTTTTCTGCTATCTCCTTGGCGGTATGAAACGTGCCCCTCAGTGAGCGGATCAGTGCACGACAAACAGGGAGTCTCCTATTTGTCCAGTTATCCAGTGCCCAGATGTTTCCTGGAAGTCTCCAGTGCCTGACAAGAAAACCCCCCAAGGTACAAGCTACGTCTAGACCCGAATACATGGAAAAGGCCATAGGTGTTCAGATGAATAAGGTAGTTATAACTGATTTACGAACCGATTCTGATTCCCATCGTTTTCGGTATCCGGGATTTTAAGGTCCCCAGACAGGCGAAGCAGTCCTTACGGGACTTTATGCTGTGGATTGCTGGCGTCTATCTTCATTGATAGAAGGTATTGTCAGGTGTATTCTTAGCTCGAATGTGTTGTACATTGGATTAGTACTTGCAATGTCGTTCGATTTATTTCCAAGGCTTAAATTAAGGACTGAGTCATACTAGGCCTTGCTCTTCTGCGCTCTGCTTGAGTCAAATAAAGCTCTCGTGCAACGTAACAGTCTTTCTATGGGCATTGATCTATTATATGCCTGTCATTTGACCCATCCTCCTCGATAAACTTCAAAGCAAGAAAGCGTCTTCTATTTTGACTCACATTCCACGTGCAAGGGTCTGCAGCCCAAGTTGCAAATATCAATAAAAAGCAGCATCCCTCAAAAGTTCCTGATCAACATCTTCCCTCCCCCCATCTCCTGGTTGTTCGTTTATCAGAGCTGCTGTCATTAGCTACCCCGCTACCCCGCCTCTGCTGAACAAGTTTGATCAGCAACAAACATTCATTCATTCAAGAGACGACGCGACAAACAACTCAGAACATCCCTATCGAACGAAACAAGCGAAGCCTGACAGAAAAGCCCTGAGATACATTTCTCACCGCGCTTGAAAAAGTCAACTTTTTTATACCTATCTTATCACAGCTTGCCCATCATGGCTCCTGGTGGTCCCCCTGGAGGAGGCTCTCGTGGTCGAGGAGGAAAGTTTCGAAAGCCCGCACGAGGAGGTATGTTGATCGTTCGTTCTTGCCCAACATATGAGTAACCGGTGTCCAGGTGGCAAGAAGTTCTCCCGCGATATTCGACCTCTCGATGCCGATGGAAACGAGGTCAGCATGTGGGCTGTTGACCCTAACAAAAAGGACGATGACAGCGTTGAGGAGGAGTCTTCCGAGGAGGAATCTTCTGAAGAGGAGGACAGCGAGGACGAACCTGATACTGGCACTTCTCAAGCACAAACCCAAGAGCAATCACGCGAGGCTCGAAAGGCCGAGAAGAAAGCTCGAAAAGAGGCTGCCATAGCCAGACAAAAGGCAAAGACAGTCGAGGTTGGCGATCTGCCCTCCAGCGACGAAGACGAAAGCGAAAGCGACGAGGAAGACGATATGCCTGCCAACCCCAACCATTCGAAGAAGGCTCGCAAACAAGCGGCGTCCTCGGGTGTCGACGAAATCACGGATGGTGTTGAGAACCTGCAAGCAGCACCAAGTCGACGCGAGCGTGAAGCTCTCGAGGCTGCAGCTGCCAAGGAGAGGCACATGCGCTTGACAGCTCAGGGCAAGACGGACGAGTCTCGGGCTGATCTGGAGCGTCTCAAGGCCATCCGTGAACGGCGTGCTCTCGATGCCGCGAGAAGACAAGTGAGTTACCCTGTCTGGACTTTCTATTTATCAGTGGAATGGTCTTACTAATGTCTTGACAGGCTGAGCGTGAAGAAAGAGAGGAGCAGGAAAAGATCAAGAAGGCCGAGTTCGAGGCTAAGGAGGCTCGTCGGCGAGAAGCTGCTGCTGCTGGAAAGAAGGGCAAGAAGAAATAGATTCCAACGAGAACATGACCAACGAATTCACATGGAAGCCTGCTGCTTTAGTTATTGATTAGGAATATAGCTAGACTAAATTCCTTCGACATATTGATGAGAAAGTCATAAAGCGATACAAGTCTAAACGTGTTCTTCTGTAACCTCGAGATTATAAGCACCTTGGGAGAATGAAATCTTTGATAACCAGCGAGGACAAAGTATATAGCACTTGCGTTAGTTTTCTGGATAATGACTCCGGTTTTCATGCTTGGCCCCAAGTTTCAACTTTTCCAGCATAGCAAACGGCGCCTTACATTTATGAGCCACGAAAGGAGAAGTCTGTGTTGAGTGACTAAATTGGAATGATGCATAATTGATATGAAGCTATTGATAGCTTTCAATTCCCATACAGGAGCCGATGTAAGTGTCTTGGCTTTAAGCCATATACCTACAGTCATTGTGCCCTCGCCTTCCGAACTGATCGGCGTTTGTAATTGAGGAAATTAAATCAAAACCCAATTAAGCAAAAGTGAGAGATTGAGCGTCTTCTTAAGCATTTTTCGAAGTTAATATCTCATTGATCACAATACCTTATGATTTGCAAGCCGGACTCATGGCATGTTTGATGAGGCTCAAGAGGACCCTGAATATGGCGTAGGTACGTACCTCGGTCTAGATGCGCTAAGTGCAGGGGAGTGGATCGACCGCCTCCAGTGGAACTTCCCCACACAAAGCCGGTCATTCTTTAGCACCCAAGGAAAAAAAAAATTACAACAATCCTCCCCAAAAAACTGAGGCAGCAAATCGCCATCCGAGCTTTCTTTTCCAACCTCTTTTATTATTGAGAGCATTTCAGCACCACGACTCTCCATGATTAGCTTCGTCTAATACTGGCGATATCACGATACCCTAGATAATCAAGCCTCCTCATCGCCTGCTAAAATGGCAGAGTCTTCGTTTCAGGTCCGTTCTTTCAAATGCCCTCAAGCCCCGCCTATAATTGGACAAATCTTCGATATATGGTGATGAGAAGCCCTGAAGCTGACCTTCTGCGCTTTAGGATCGCCTACGCGATCACTCCCGAGCCTTCGATGGCCTCCTGAGTCTTATCCCCGCCAAGATGTACTATGGTGAAGACACAAGTGTATGTGAATCAAACGGTTTGCCAATTCCAGGTCAACCCTTATCCTCCTGAAAATGCAAACACGTGCCTCTTGTTATATCATGTGAATAATGTCCAGCCAGCAAGATGCTAATTCTATCATAGGATCAATGGACCAAGAAGAAGCAGACAAAAGAAGAGGCTTCCGCCGCCCGACGCGGAAAGCTGGACCCCGACAGCAAAAAGAATTGTAATGCTAAGGAAGTCATGGATGAGCGTGCCGAGAACAAGCGCAAGCTGCGTGAGATGCAACAACAAAACGAGGCCGATAATGACGATGACATGGGAGGCTACGAGCCTGTCCCGGGCGTAGACATTGAGAAGCCTGGCGAGGGCCTCAAGGTCAAGACAGCTGAGCCCAACAAGAAGCAGAAGCTCAACGATGAGACAGAGACCAAGGAGAGCGCCGAGTTAACTTCTAAGCTGTCAAAAAAAGAAGAGAAAAGGGCAGCCAAGAAGGATAAGAAGGATAAGAAGGCTGAAAAAAAGGCCAATGAGACAGAGAACAAGGATGCACCACCACCGACATCGAAGACCCAGAAGCAAGCCAAAACCCCTGCTGCTAAGACTCAGAAGCAAAAGGAGAATGATGAGGAGGATGAGACAACAGCCGGTGATGATAGTGAGGTTCTACCTATGGACATCTCGGGCCTGGAGAAGGAAGACGAGGCCAGCGCCAACTCAAGTCACGAATCCGAGCCACAATCTCCTACTTTTGACACCAACGACTCTACAGCAACGCCTGCGGAGACAACCGCCGATCCTGCCAGTACTACTACTTCAATCTCATCCACTGTCGCCCCTTCCGAGAAGCCCAAGCACATCAAGCTCCCTGCCGATACCTCTGCCATCCGAGCACGTCTCGCTGCCAGGATTGAAGCTCTTCGTGCCGCCCGAAAAGCAGATGGCCCTGACGGCAAGCCCATCCGCACACGCCAAGAACTCATCGAGTCGAGACGAAAGAAGCAGGAGCTTCGAAAGGCTCACAAGCAGGAGATGCGCAAGCAGGCCAAGCTGGAGGAGCAACGTAAGCGTGAGGAGGCACTGGCATCTAGTTCACCTGGTGTTATGAGCCCCGCGGTTGAACTCGATGAGAATGCTAGCAACTTCACCTTCGGTCGTGTCGCTTTCGGTGATGGTGCCCAGCTCTCACGCGATCTTGGTCATGTGCTGAGCCAAGGCAAGAAGAAGGGGCCCTCTGACCCCAAGACAGCCCTTATCAAGGTTCAAAACCAGAAGAAGCGTCTTCAGGAGCTTGATCCTGAGAAGCGTGCTGATATCGCCGAGAAGGATATTTGGCTGACAGCCCGTCGCCGTGCCGAGGGCGAGAAGATCCGCGATGACGAAGCTCTATTAAAGCGTGCCGTCAAGCGAAAGGAGGCTGCCAAGAAGAAGAGTGAGAAGGCTTGGCGTGAACGATCGGACGGTGTCAAGCTGGCTCAGAAGGATCGTCAACGCAAGCGTGAGGAGAACTTGCGGCAACGACGAGATGACAAGCTTCTCGGTAAGGCGGGCAAGAAGAAGAAGAAGGGTGGCGCCGCCGGAGGTAAGAAGAAGAGTCGTCCCGGTTTTGAGGGAAGCTTGGGCGTTGGAGGCAAAAAGAAATAGAACGAGGAAGTTATGACGCGTCGAGGGAGAGATGGAAGATGAAAAGAAAGGCTGACTGATTTTTAACTTTCGATTTAATCAAGATACACGGCGCTGGCGGAGTTATGGTCTGCAAAAAGGAGAGGAGACATGGAAAGCATCTTCAGGACCGAGCTTGGCGATACATGTACAAGTTGATATAATGCAATATTGTATGAAAGCGGAGAGCGTGTCTCGAACGTGCCGTCAAGGCCACAAGTCAAGCCAGTTCAAGTTCCAAGTCTCAACAACGCAAAACCCGGTGATTCCTTATCAAAGGTTCCAGTCTCATTGCCTTGATTGTGTATATCCAGGTCGTTCATTCATACTCATCTCAAGTCCAGCGTCAGCAAATATAATGGCGAGGATCTCAAGACCGAGGCTCTCATGATAGACAGGCGCCATAGGCATGTTAAAAAGTTGTCTGACATTTTCTTTTTCATTACAATGGAGATACCAGACCCAAGTCGACGACAAAACAACAACGGCCACGCTTTCACGCACCAACCTATGAATTTCGCCCCCTTTTCCTAGCCTTCCTAGAAACACAATCGACACAACACACTCATACACAATAGAGTCAGAGCCAGAGCCAGAGCCAGAGTCGTAGTCATCCCGTCCACCTCCTTTTTTGCTTCCCAAAAGTTAAAAGGACGAATAGATAAGCCTCGACAAAAATAAAAAGGACATTAAAAGAAGAAGTTTGGGTGGGTTATAGAGTGAGCGTGACCACCAACACCACCCGGTCAAGAACTCAGCAGAATTTGCCCCGAGTAACTCGATTGGCCAAGTTCCAAGCTCATCATGCCATGAACCTAGCTGCAACTCAATTCAATTGAGCAGCAGCAAAGTGTCAATTCCCTTGAATTGCTCCATAAGGTAGCGGTTGTGTGTAAAGACTCGTGTTGTTTTCGTTGGGCAAGGAAGGAAGCCATGAGACTGTTGTCGTCAAAGTCATTTCGTGAAAATGGGTTCATGGTAGATTAGGATCGGATGGTTGGAACGGAGATTTCGAGGGAGAGAGCTTGGCCTGGCCAGGACGCTGGGCAGTTGAACGAAGGGGTACCCAGACATCACGTTTGTCAATGGTGGACATGCACGGGGTTTGCATGAGTACGTCTATAGGAGAGAGTCGAGTCGAGTGAAGACGCTCAAGCAAGCTGCAACCACTTCCAGCTGGAGCTCCTTATCCTTGCCGCTGTTGACCTCCTGTAGCTAATGTTAGTTATGAAATTCTCGCATGTATCATAATACCCACCTCGTTAATAAGTTGGGGCAAGTTAGCACCAATGCCATTCTGTGTGGCCTTCTTGCCAAATGGCCATTGGCTGTAGTCGGCGAGTAAATCGTCAGTCTGTGCAAAAGCCCGCTCCCTTGCCTCGTGGCCAAGGGACGCGAGGGCGTTCTCGAGGACATTAGCAGCATAGGCGGCGCAAACCATGGCGATACTGCGCATATAACGGAATTCGAGCGACTCGGGTAGGAACTGGCTACCGTTGAGGACGACAGTCCGTTGGGTAAGGATGTTGCGAACACGGCGACGGATCTCCTCCTTGGCGCCACCATCAGCGACAGGATGAGTTGCCATATCGAAAAGGAGGAAATTGCGCTTCTCGGTGCGGAGGATGCCTTTATCGACCAGTCCCTTTGCAAGTCGTTCTCGAACCTGCTTGAGCTGGTATCCAATCTTCATCAAGTTCCAAGTCTCACCTGTCGTTCGGAAGGGAGTCAGCGATGGTTGCTTGGGAATTAGAGGAATGGGGCTAGAGTTATTTACCGCTCATCAAGTCAATCCAGGTTGCGACGCTCATCTTTTCACTCTGCTTCATCATCTTGAGGGCCTCGTCAAGGAGAACTTCGCCAGTAAGGGTATCGTCTATGACCTCGATGTTGCGGTCTGCAAGGGGGAACCGACGTCTTGAGGCATCCTTCTCCATTGCAATGCGACCACGGAAGGCCAACTCGATGACAATGCATCCTCGAAGGGCGTAAGAAATGTTGTCGTTCCAGAAAGAGAGGTAGCCCTATGAGCAGCCGAAAGTCAGAGGTGTTTGTCCCGTCGAGCACAAAGGGCACGTGTATGAGCATGAGTGGCAGCCTACCTGCTTATCCTTGAGGCCAAGTAGCAAGACCTCCTCCATGAGAGTGAGCTTTGGCTGCTTGCTTCGCTCGGCGCTCTCACTGATATCGCGAGGGTCGAATGCGATCTTATGGCCATTTTCTGTGCTCTCGTAGCTCGTCTCGGGTCCGTTGTCCCTGGCGCTTGGTGTGCTCGTTCTAGGGGCAGTGCCGTTGCTAGAATCGCCCTCAACCGCAGGTCCTGCGCCGCCCGCACCGCGGCGTCGCGTCAATCCCGAGGACATTTCGAGTAGATAAAGATGATGAGATTTGGTGTTGAGAGGGCAAAGTCGGAAGTTAAGGGGAGGGGGACAGCGAAGTCCTTTCTTCTGGTCGAGATGAGGTTGAAGGGGTAGTTTGATGGATGTACTGTTCTGGAACTTTGATTGACTGGGCTGAGCCTGAACGGGGCTAGTTGCGCGTTCAAGATTTAGGGGTTTTGGACTGGGGCCCGCGGGCTACTTTTGATAAGTGAGTGAGCTCCCAAGTTACAGGCGTCTTATTAGCTGTTAGAGCCAATGGATCGCTGAGCCGTTGGGGGACGGACCGTCCTTGCATGGGGGAAAGGACCAAGTTATTGATGCTATTGATCTGAGCCAATTCTCCCTTTTTGGTTATTCTTTACTTGGAAATGGAGTCCTAATGCTAAAAAAAAAACTAAAAAAACATTTAAACGACCTGTCTTCTTTTTACTGAGAGGCTAAAGTAGGGGGGTCTTGAAGCGTTGGGAGTTGGCCGTCAGCCGATGATGATCCGTCTTGTGAGACAACAATTCGGACACAATTTCTTCATGACAAACAAACAGCAACAGTTGGTACTAAAGGTCGGGATGAGAAAGAAACATTGTAGATTTCACCCTAGAAAAGATCTGAGATAATAGAATAAATCTGATATTTGAGGACTGGTTTAATGAAGCATATGAAAAAGAGGAACCCATCTCTCCCACCTTGGTAAGGTTGGTAGGTAAGGTTTGGTAACTTATACGAGCTCTAAAGTGAAGGGGGGCAGGAAACACGTAGTCGTGGTTTATGATATGCTAGTAGACTTCTACAAACTTATCTTATACCATTAGATCTTCTACAAAACTGGTAATAAATCGCATTTTTGGAAGTCCCGTGAAATGATGCCCAACTGATTAACTCGACTTGCACAACCAACCATAAACTTTGAAACGCTTGCTGATGGTTGTCCAACCAAACGGCCAAACAGCTCATCAATCAGTCAACAAGGATGATATTTTCAGTCAGCATTCCCCATACTAAGGTAGGTACATAACGACTTCGTTATTCGGGTAAGACTAACGCTTATTTTGAACTTGACTTTTTCCCCATCCTTCAATTGACATTTCTCTTCCCCCTTCCACCTTTTCCTATTGAGGCTCTATAGGTAGGGTACCTTAGGTATATGAAGCTATTTCATCGCTTTATGTCCGGTCCCATCCATATACTGCTGCACACAAGCGTTGTTACTGCTCTACTAGGATTCTCCGCACGTGAAACCATGGAAGCCTACCTTCCCTTCTACCCGACTAACATGTGGGTGTGTTAGTCAGCCAGCCAGCAAGACACGACACGTAACTCCACCACACTTTCAACTTCATACCATCCTTCATCTAACAATATCTTGGCTTCCAAACTATCGCTGCCTCGACAAGGAATCGATTTAACGCGCCTTTGATCCCGTACTAGTACAGTTACAGACTGTCTCTCGATCTCAGTTGTCACTTCTCATTTCCAATCTTGACAGACTCAATTACTATCATCAGTTTCCAACTAGACGGCTGCGAAATCTTTTTTTATCATCGACCATTTGCACAACTGGCATATAATCGCGATGCCATATAGATTGCAAATCCGTTACAGAATCATGTGAAAGTTCAATGATCAACCAGTGCTTTCCGAAATCCCTTAGCCAACTCCCTGAAGTCAGGGGTACTTGGATATCTTGCAGATGGATGAAAATCAATTCATGTGCCACAGGCTCATCACGCTCTGTTGAACAGTTTGACCAAACGGAATTATATCTTTAAATTCCCCACCCAGACCTTACAGTAAAATAAGCATCAGCTGCCTTCTGTGCATTGGACCATGGGCCTCTGGTATGTACCAAAAGGTGGTTGTTTGGTCGGTCGGTTGAAATTTGTTATCACCAAGCTTCGATATTCTTCCTGACAACGACGGAGGACGATGCGCCTTGAACAGATATGCTTTGTCCTCTAAGCATATGACGCATTCACCGCAGGGCCGTGCACGTTGCTGTCCGGTCTGGTGACTTTGGGCTCACCACAGTGGAAGCTCACAGTGACTCAGCCAACTGCCTGCCAGCTGTGCTCCGCGCACACCAGTATTACCGCTACTCATAGAGATATAAACCACCACAACGCAGTCTCTGTCACCAAGCGGGGGGCCTCTGGGGGTGGCATGGCGGAACGGTTCACCTAGAGGCTTGGTTCTCTTCGGAGACCCAAGCCTCTGGGTTCGAACCACCGCCGTGCCACCTTACATACCCCCCTCAGAGACTCTGTATGGCCCCTGGCCTCCTTCGGTATGGGGACGCCCATACTGGGGAGCTGTCGAGGACATAAGGGTGAGCAAAGAAGTACCCAGGCGAAAGCAGGGCGCGCAGTAGATTCACCGCTTAAAGAGTTGGGTGCTGGGCGTATAATCATTTATTAATGTATAAGAAATAATACTATCTTTTTGCCCTTTGTAATACTCTTATCCGTAGGAAGATGTGGTAATATTACCTGACTTAATAGTTTAGTATGGTATAATATATGAAATAATAATGTCCTTTTAAACGACTATATCCCAACACTCTTCTTCCAAAGTTCATCAAAGTTAATGTTCTCATTCTCGAATAACTCCCGGATTCTCTTGGCCGCGGCCTCTTGTTCCTTAGGGCCAAATCCGCCAGGCTGTGTCGCTTCAAATTGAACAATTTCAACCCAGCGATAGAACAAGTCTTCCTTTCCAAGGGCCATAAGCGCATCCCGAAATGCAAAGACTTGCCGCCGTCGCTCATCCTCACTCGACGCCCCGCTACCGCGCACATCGTAAGATATCCAGCCGTAGTCAGCGTGGTGAATAAGAACAACGTTCTTGAAGGCCTCAAGGGCTACCTCCTTCTTATCTACCAGACGATGCGCGAGTACCATACGTGCCCAATCTAAATCCCAGTGGCCATTCATCAGGAGGTATCCGGTCTTTTGCTCCTGAAGAATAGGGGAAGTCGCGTGCTCGATGTATGTGAGCAGGATCTTCTTGGAGCCTTCATCCGTAAAAATGTCTGTCAGAGCTTGATCCCATTCTCGGCTTCGGCGAACATAGATCTCTTGTTCGCGAAAGCCAACTTGCCAACGCCATTGACAGGGATTACCACGGGCTTGTCCAGCGACGAATTCCACAGGCCAGGGCCAGACAAAGATGAATAGGACAAAATCAATCATCATTGTCCCAGAGCGCTTTCCGATCTCCCAGGCAATCTCAGACCATGTTGAGTCTGCGGTGTTCCAGGTGGTTTCGTTGTCGTGGCCCAAGCCAGTCATGATGAGTGACCAATACCAGGGGAGAATCCACCACATGCGAAGAACAAAGAGGAGCACAACGGCAATGTTCATGCCGACAGGCACAAGGAAGATCTTTCGTTTGAAGTCGGCAGGCTTGTTGTCAATATGCGTGACATAGACGTGCTTCTTGTCCAGAGACTGGAGGAAGGACTCCAGGACCTCAGGGGGCCGCTTGAAAGGTGAAGGGGGAGCCTCATTCTTTTTGTCGACGAACTGAGTCGATTTCTGTTTCCCTGCTCTCTTATTTGGCGCCATATTAAATAAAAATAGGCCTGCTTGTCACTGTGTTTTGATGTGAGAAGGGCAGTTGATGGTGGACAAAGCGATTATGCAGGAGTTGTAGTTGGAAATGTGTTCTCGAAGAATTAATGTTAGAATCCTGGTTCCACAAAAGGATCCATTAGACGGATATAATATGTCGATAGACATAACGTTCTAGTATCTAAATCTTGTCCAAGGCAATAATACTTGATGGGAATAGCTGAGAAGAGTTCCAACTCTAACAAAGAATAACTCTGGCCTCGCTCATTTAAGACATTCATTTTTTTAGAATTTTATATCATCATCTTGGCTCACTAATTGAAGCTTAAAGATAGGGCGATTTAGCAAATAGCGTCCATCATCCACTAACTGTAGCGGACAATCCCAGCGCCGAAGGGACTGGAGTGTTGCCCGCTGTGGCTAACTCGAACTCCACTGTTGGGTTGGATTTCTTACAGGACCGTTAGACATTCACTTGCAAAACCAATGTCGAGGCAGACTCGCTCCAAATCTGCCAATTCCTCGTCGCGGAAATGTTGAGAGCTCGCACTTTACAGGTCCGTTCTTTTATAATCGATCACTGCTAGCATATATCTTACTCAATTTCTAGGAGCGCGGTAATTCCTACGTATGCGCCTTCTGCCGCCACAAACTCTCGCCGAAGGATTCACAGATCAGAGATTGTCATGCGTCCAACGTCACAGCTTCGATAACATCAGGCAGGGCCACCGGGATATTGCCATGTCACTCTTCGCGATTATCTGGTGTGCGCACCTTGTCGACGAGCTCTATACATCACGGTCCGAACGATAATGGCAAGCCGGGAGGCTTTGCGGGGAGTGGTTTTCCAGGAGGGCTTGGAGCCAGATTAGGGTCTTTCGGAGCCTTTGCGAACAAGCCAGCACCAGAAGTTTCGAATCAAAATATCGAATTGCTTCCTCATGAGCTAGAAGCTCGTAAAAAGATGGGATTGCCTTTGAAGAAGCCCGCTTCAAAGGCCGCACCCACCCCGCCGCCTGCACAAAAGAATGGCAAGAATCCATTAGCTCCTCCGAACGTATCTAAAAGTCAACGCCAAGGCAAAAACACACTTCAAGTGAAAAACAATCAGCGACCGAATCGATCGAATGACGGAAGGAACCATACCAGACAGCAAAAGCAACAACGAGAGGCAAAGCCAACAGCGCCGCCATCGAATCTGTTGTCAAGCTCAATTCTTGCCGAAGCTTTTAGGACAGACCGCACACCCGCCCCAGTAGCGACCCCAAGGTCATGGTCGATTAATGAACCTCCTAAGCAGGCTCCACCCGCTTGGGGAGCTTTCAGCTCTCGAAAGGTTGATACTCAGATACCCCTCGTAAATAGGCAAACTGAGGCGAAACCCACGGAGGACCAAAGCAAGAGCAAGTCCAAGCCAACAGTACTAGCAACAGGACAGAACGATAGCGAGAATATATGGGGTCAGCTGAAGCGCAGCCGCAGAGTGGAAGAGAAATCACAGGGCGAAAGTGATGGTTTCTGGAACGCACTTGAAAGTAGGGTCACAAACATTCGCAACAGACCTGGCCCCAGCGATCAATATCAGAATGCACTTCAGGACATGGATAATATCTCTCGTGATGCTCAAGAGTCGAAAGAGGAACAAGCGAGGCGTTTGTCACGTTTCGAGGTGGGGGAAGATGATGTGTTTGATAGACGCAGAAACAAGAAGGAAAAGCGCCCCAAGAGTGTTCGTCGGGACGACCACGAAGATGTGGATTTTGATGAGGATTCAATTCGACGCTGGGAAGCTAGGCAGCGCAAGAAGGCCGAGAGGGAGGCAAAGAAGCGTCTTGAGGAAGCTGCTGAGGCTGCTTCAGTGCCCATCTTCCTCCCCGAGTACATCAGCGTCTCCAACTTAGCCCGTGCTCTCCAAATCCGTATTGCCGACTTCTTACATGATTTGGAGACCATGGGATTTGAGGATCTCTCGGAAGAAACCATCATGACTGGTGATACAGCAGCCCTAGTCGCTCAAGAGTACGGTTATGATCCCACAGTTGATACTGGTTCCCAGCGCGATCTGCAGCCTCGACCAGAGCCCGAAGATCCATACTCATTGCCAAGCAGGCCCCCTGTCGTCACCATCATGGGCCACGTCGATCATGGAAAGACTACTCTTTTGGATTGGCTGCGTAAGTCTTCGATTGCTGCCCAGGAACATGGTGGCATCACACAGCACATTGGTGCTTTTGTGGTCCAAATGACGTCGGGCAAGCAGATTACCTTCCTTGATACACCAGGTCACGCTGCGTTCTTGTCTATGCGTCAGCGAGGCGCCAATGTCACTGATATTGTGGTACTGGTCGTGGCTGCGGACGACAGTGTCATGCCGCAAACTTTAGAAGCGTTGAAACACGCCACGGCTGCCAAGGTTCCTATCATCGTGGCAATCAATAAGATCGACAAAGAAGACGCTCGAGTGGACCAAGTCAAGGCTGATCTTGCTCGTCATGGCGTCGAAATCGAAGACTATGGAGGTGATGTACAGGTGGTACCTGTAAGTGGAAAGACAGGCAAGGGCATGAATGACCTCGAAGAAAACATCGTCACGCTTTCTGAAATCCTCGATGTTCGAGCTGATACAGATGGTATGGCCGAAGGTTGGGTCCTAGAATCCAGTATCAAACAAACTGGCAAGACCGCTACAGTACTTGTCAAGCGAGGTACTCTGCGCCTTGGTGATATTATCGTTGCTGGCAAATCGTGGGCCAAAATCCGTGGACTTCGGAACGAAGCTGGTGTCGAAATCCCTGAAGCACCCCCTGGAATTCCTGTCCAGATCCTTGGCTGGCGAGAGCTGCCTGATGCCGGAGAACAAGTTCTCCAGGCCCCTGATGAGGGTAAAGCCAGGACAGCGATCGAGTACCGCGAGGAGATGGCTGAGAGACTGGAGAGCTCTAAGCAACTGGCCGAACAAGAGCAGCGTCAGCGTGAGAAGGAAGCTGCTGAAGAAGCCGCTGCAGCTGCAGAAGCTGAGGGTACCGAAGCAGAGCCTACCAAGGCCGAGCCTGGCGTCATCTACCAGAACTTCATTGTCAAGGCTGATGTTGCTGGTTCAGTAGAGGCTGTATGCGGCACCGTTCAGGAACTCGGCAACAACGAAGTCCAATCCAAGCTCTTACGATCTGGTGTCGGTGCAATCTCAGAGTATGATGTTGACCACGCTGCTGCATCCAAGAGCATCATCATCAACTTCAACATGCCAGTCCTCCCTCATATTCGCCAGCGTGCCGAAGAAGCTGGCGTGCGCATTATCAATCACAGTGTCATTTATCACGTCGTCGATGATGTTAAGTCTGCCCTGTCAGATCTACTGCCGTACAATGTTACATACAAGGTCCTCGGTGAGGCGGACGTTCTCCAGGTCTTTGCGATCAACATCAGGAAGAGATTGCAGAAAAATATTGCCGGTTGCAAGATCCGCAACGGCACTATCAAGCGGACGTCTTCGGTCAGGGTTATTCGTGGTGGTGAAATTATCTATGATGGTAAGTCATGATCCCCCCCTCTTTTATACATTCTACGCGTATCTTTACTCCTTGAATTTTTCCCTTCATGCTGACTTGATCTACAGGCAAAATCGACACACTTAAGCACGTCAAGAAGGATGTCATGGAGATGGGTAAGGGTACCGAGTGCGGTATCGGCCTTGAAGACTTCCAGGAGCTACAAATCGACGATCAGATCCAGACATATGAGGAGATCAAGGAGAAGCGAACACTGTAATAACAGAACTGTAAAATATGTACAAAAGGTGGAAACCAAAAGGAGGTGGCTTTCTTGGGAGGAGGGTTGTGTATGTATGAATAGTTGTATATGATGACATGGCTTTATGGGACAAGAGGATGTCGAGATTTGGGTGTTGTATACGAGGACGGTATACCAAATATCACTGTTAATACAACCAAATTTTAAAAATTCATGGCCTGATTACACTCCAACTTGGACGGATAAACAATATGGTTAGGGTTCTTATACAATTTCTCTTAGTAACACTCTAATCATCTTCGAGATGGCGCCCCCACAGCATTAGATGAAAACGTCCTCGTCGTTATCGTAGCTTGAGAACGCTCTTTTTCCAATTTGGCTAAACCAATGCGATCAGTCACAGGCGTAGCCTCAATGATGTTATCAAACTCGTCATCGTCATCCTCGCTCCCACTCCTCTCGTTATCAGAGTCAGGTTGCACGCTAGTGTTGGGCTTGAACTGCTGCTGATGCCGATGTGGGTTGGGAATGATGGCGGGTTTCGTGTCGTCTTGTTGATTGGGGTTGGTGAAGGTCTTTGAGGCCAGGACTTTACGACGGATCTCGGCCATTGTGTCTTCGTCATCTGAGTCGTCAGATAGTGCGTAGCGGTCCTTTTCTTCCTCCTTCTCCGCCTCTTCTGGTTGAGCTTTTGGAGGCTTCTTGCCAAGATATATACCGTCCACACTTCCCTCTTCGTCCTCATCACTGTCGTCCTCTTCATCGTCATCATCGTCCTCGTCTGAAGATACCATACGTCTTCGATTGGTATTCCCGCTGGTCCACATATCATCGTTTCCTTCCTCTCGGCTCTCTGCGTATTCCTTCTCTAATTGCTCCATCCATTCTTCTTCAGTCTTCTTGATCTCAGCCTCATCGGCACATGCTGCATATCGCTTGAGCAAACTATGGTTGATCTCAAGGAAAGATGGACCGTACGAAAAAGGTGCAAGAATCTGCTCGGACCAGTCTGGATGACCGCAGATATAGAAAGCAGCAGCCAAAGCCTCAACACAGTTCAGCCGCCAGGGCTTGCCGTAGTTGACCGTATTTGCAGCGACAAGGTATGGCAACAATCGTTCACACTTTCCACCAACTTTGTTCCACTGTACCTCCTTCGTTCTCGCCCAAGAGCACTCTACAACAGCGGCGCCGTACTGGTCCATGAGCTCGCGATCGGCGGGAGAGACGGTATGTTTGCCATTTGGCGTGATAATGACTCCGTTGTGGCGTTGGCCGAGATGCAAGTCGCGCATCATGCCGAGTTTCATGAGCTTCTTTCCAGAACAGCGCTTGGGGTCGCAATGGCCGAGGTCCCAGCAGGCGGCTTTGAAAGCTGGGCGCGAAGATCCAGTACCATCTTCATCATCACGGCGGGGTCCTCGACGAGGGGTTGGGCCTCCTTTCCTGCCCTTTGAGTTGAAATCTTTTTTATGGCGGACCATTTTGTATGTTGTTTAGTGAGAGTTTGATTTATTTGTTTGATTTGTATGTAGTATAGTATTCGGAATGTGTATAGTTGATGTTCTGAATGCAAACCATGGAAGGCAAGGACGTTGAAATTTAAATTTTGCCTCCAAAAAAGTTATGGATGACACCTAGGTTGCAAGTGGTTGATAAGATTCGTTCATGGTGGGGTTAATTGATCAGGGCCTAGGCAGTGAGGGGCAGCTGGAGGGCACTGAGCGCTGGGGGCTAGCACTTTGTAAGCTAAGACTTCAGCACCAAATCGGCTATGACGCCGCTGTAACGGGGGCCTTCCCAGGCTAAAATACTTGACACTGTCACGTGGCTCAGTGGGTGCTCTTCGCATACCTGCGCCACAGAGCTACTTGTATGTTAGCTTCAGGTATCGTCGTGCTGTCTAATTGTCTGTTGTCAAAGACTAAGACAAAACAAGATAATACGGTATGGGGGATTTTATTCAGCTACAGCTACAAAAACGATCTTTTTCTTTCTTCATATTCGAATTCATCTGTTGTTCTCTATTCCTCTGTCTCATTCATTCTTTCAGGCCGTTTCTGTAGGCTTGGTCCGTATTCGGTCGGCCACTATCAAAGCTCCCCCCCGCCAGACAGGTTGCTTGGGTGGTACTGGACTCCATACCTTAGACGGGCTATACCGTGCTCCGTCCATTAGTACTTACTTACCTTACCAGTTGACCAGCTCACCCTTCTATTAACGTAGCACTGCCTCGTTCCGTCATCGTCGACCAACGCGCGCGCAAAACAGACGAATAACATCGTCCTTTTGTGCTTGGATATCAGTATTGTTTCTTCACAATGGAGGCCGCTTCTGCTCGCGCTGCGGCTCGCGATCGTTGGGGCGATTTGCCTTCATCTGGCCGAACCCCCTCCCAGCTCCAGCGCTTCATCCAGGCTGCCTGCAGTCCCGAGAACTACGAACCCAACCTCGCCCTCAACCTCGAGATTTCCGATCTTATAAACTCAAAGAAGGGAACTGCTCCTCGTGAGGCTGCTACTGCCATTGTCAACTTCATCAATCATCGCAATCCTAATGTCGCCCTGCTCGCTTTGGGTCTTCTTGACATATGTGTCAAGAACTGCGGATACCCCTTTCATCTACAAATCGGCACAAAGGAGTTTCTTAATGAGCTCGTCAGAAGATTTCCCGAACGCCCGCCAATGCGCCCTACACGTGTCCAGGCCAAGATCCTCGAGGCGATTGAGGAATGGCGAGGGACGATATGCGAAACGAGCCGGTACAAGGAGGATCTAGGATTTATTAGGGATATGCACCGATTACTGAGTTATAAGGGCTATGTCTTTCCTGAAGTACGGAGAGAGGATGCTGCCGTACTGAATCCTAGCGACGTAAGTTCATTCGCTTGTGCATGATGCGTTTCCTATACTGAACAGATCATGTAGAACCTCAAGTCTGCTGAAGAAATGGAAGAGGAAGAGCGAGAGGCGCAATCAGCTAAGCTTCAGGAGCTAATTCGTCGCGGTACCCCCGAGGATCTCCAAGAAGCCAACCGACTTATGAAGGTTATGGCTGGCTACGACACACGATCAAAAACCGACTACCGCGCAAAGGCTGCTGAGGAGGTTGCCAAGATCCAGGCCAAGGCACGATTACTAGAGGAGCGACTCGACTCCTTCAAGGAGGGCGACAAGATGGAAGACGGCGATGTTTTCAGCGAATTGGCTGCTGCTTTACAAAGCGCACAGCCCAAGATCCAGAAGATGTGTGAAGAGGAATCGGACGATCATGAGGCTGTTGCAAAGCTACTCGAGATTAACGATAGCATACACCGAACAGCAGAGCGATATAAGCTGATGAAGAAGGGCGACATGGAGGGCGCTGCCAAGGTTGCTGCTGGTGGACCTCCTCTCTCTGCTTCAGGAGCTGCAGCATCGTCCTCGAGCGCGGCGAATGAGCTGTCTCTTATCGACTTTGATGCCGATGTCAGCAGTAATGGTGCTCAGTCAAGCAATACCGTTGCACCTTCTGCGAGCGCTGGAGGCCTTGAGAATGATCTCCTTGGTTTGGATATTGGGGGAGAGTCCAGCAGCTTTGGACAAGGCGGCGGTATTGCCCTGGGCTTTGGCGCAAACCAAAGTAAGTTGCCAACATAAATTGTCACATGCATATAGTTATACTAAACCCTCTACCAGATATCCCCGGGCCTGCATTATTATCTTCCATGACTCAGGACAACTCTGCCCGAGGTCAAGTCTCAACTCCAACTCCTCCCCCTTTCTCACAATTCGCCTCCTTCTCACAGCCCGTCTCTCAATCGACAACACCTCAACCTCACTTTCAACAACAGCCTGCTCCCCCATCACAGCCTGCCTCTGACCCATTCGCTCTACTCGGAGCTGGCAATTTGGGTTCTCAACGCGCATCTCCTGCACCTCAACCACAGCCAGCTGCTGTTGCCAACGAAGATGACGAATGGAACTTCTCCTCGGCTCTGCCTCCAGAGCCTAGCAAGCCGAAGGAGCACCAGGCTGTTGTCAGTAGCACAAATGTGAAGATTGAGATGATTGCTAGACGAGCACCCGGCAACGAGAACGCTATCAACATCGTCTTTGCCTTTTCGAACAATGTGACCCAACCCATCAGCGAGCTTCATTTCCAACTCGCCGTGACAAAGGTAAGCATGGCCCCTCATATTCATTGCCATAGCGCAAACTGACAGGAAGGAATACAGGGCTACGAACTTCAGCTCAAGCCACAAACCGGCCGCGATCTCACTCCCCAGCAAAACCGTGGTATTACACAGGAGGTACAAATCTGGCACGCGGGTAACCGCGCTCAAAAGGTCACAAGCGCCAAGCTGCGGTGGCGTGCTTCATACAAGACCGGCGAACAGACCGTCAACGAGATGGGCGAGGTGACAGAGTTCAGCCTCGCATAAGGACGGTATGTTTCTTCCAGAGATATATAGTTAGCATATGCTAGAATCGGATGAAAGAGAGGGATGTTTGTTGAAGGAATGGTTGAAGAACTGTTTGTTGTTCATGATGGACTGAAGCGTAGGACAGAGAAGAGAAAAAGCGAGACAACGGATGCTTTCTAATTTGTCAAGTGAGCAATTACATTTGATGATCTGCGTTTTGTGATAGTGACAGGCTTCTTCGCAAACTTTAGACGGTGGAGAACGATAAAGTTCTGAGGATGATAAAAGCTAATGTAAGCTCAGGTTTGTGGCTTTTGTCACCAGGCTCAAATACATGGCAAAACACAATTTTGATAAGGGACGGTTATTGCTATAGTCATCAGACCATCATCATCTTTTACAATTGATCAACTCCAACTCTAACATCTAATACCTTTGAACAAGCCATCTCCTTGTGGGAAGTACCTGATGGTCATCATGACGCCTTGTCTGTCTGTTCTGCTTTCAAAAGTCGCCATCATGTGTAGCGATGTATCAATCATCTTTGGTCCTCTCTTTGTTCATGACCCAAGGTCACCCATATGCCATCCATCTGCAAGCATGTAACCATTTGAACGCCTGTAGTCCCACAAACAAATCTCTTACACGCCAATACTCCCACAAATCTGGAAACCTCAAAAGGAAGCCATACCGGGCCATCCATGCTCTTGCAAAACAGCATCGAAAAGTGTGAAACAAAAGAAAGAGGGAGGACGCGCCTCCAGGTGTATGGTCAAGGATGATGTAATACCACCAGGTGGAAGAGTAGCACGATGACAGAATGCTAAGTGCGTTGACCTGAAGCACACCTTTAGTTCAAATGTCGTCTTCTCTTCAAAAAGCGTTATTAACCCCAGCGCTGGTGTCAAAAGGCAAACGGCGTATTGAAAGATCCATTTGCATAAAAGGGTGGAACCTATGCCCCTAACTCACTGACGGCAAAGGACGGTGTTGTTGGGTTAAGTGAGTAGCCGCCGTGAGTTGGTGTCTTGGCCATTTGGGCCATGGTCTCGCGTTCAGCCTTCTCACGTTCTCGCTGCGCCTTCTCCTGCTTAGTGATACGAGGCTTTCGAGTAACGGAGCCGCCTCGAGATCCAGGTCCTCCACCGCGGCCGCTACCTGTTCCGCCTCTAGTTGATGCACCCCTTCCACCACCTCTGCTACCTCGTCCGCCGCGTCCACGCTTGGGAGGTCCCTCGTGACTATCGTTTGTTAATGCTTGATCGCATAAGATAAAAAAGGAAGATACATACCCAGCAGCTGGCTTCTCGACCTCAGGTACCAGGGGGCCAGAGTAGACAAAGAATCCGTCACGGCTTGCCGCCGCCTGAGCTTCCCATAGAAGCTCTGAATCGTCAACAAAATCATCATCAACATCATACTGATCCTCCTTGAAGTTACGCTTCTTCTTGGGTTTGGCCTGCGCATCAGGACCACTGGTCGCGCCGTTGTCGGGGTTGCTAGCCTCGGCATCGGAGAGATCAACGGACATTTCATCACCAGATTCGCGACCCGATTCCGCCTTTTCGAGAGAGGCAGCCGCCGCAGCAATGCGAGCCTTGCGGTCTCGGTTGGCGGCCAGGCGAGGGTGAAGGGCATCCCATCCATACCGTTCCTCGGCCATGCGCATGAAGTTGACATATCTGTTCGTCTCGCCAGCCTGAATAGGTATATTGAGAACAATGGTTGGGGCCTGGGCTTCTTCACCTGGCTTAGCTCGACCAAAATCGAGGATTGAGCGACCTTCACTTTCGCCCATATCGTCGAGGGTGTCGGTCTTTGGTGTGGAAACTCCGGTGTGAGGCTTCTGCTTTGGCGATGACTTCTTGATAGGGCCATTGGAAATAGTAGTAAAGTTAGACTCTTTGATGACTGGTCTTTGAACTGGTGGCGGAGGAGGTGGTGGATCTTTCTTCGTTTCCTGCACTGGTGGTCGCGAAGAAGGAGTTGGAGTCAATATGTCGCGGGGCTCTTTGGAGGGTGATGCTGGTTGAGACGGTTCATGTGCCTGGAAACGAGGTTGGTTCGAGGGCGGCTGATATGAACTGCGTGATTCATTACCACCAAGAAGACTCGCAATGGTTGGCGATCGGTCAGGGATCTGTGAAGCAGCTCTTGGTGAACCAGCATTCGAGGGGTAAGGGCTGTGAGAAACCATTGTCTCACGAACCGGATCGTAATTACCACGGATTGGATCGTAGCTTTGGCCACTGGTGCGAACGGGTATAGACGTAGAGCTATTGTGCTGAGACTGTGATTGAGACTGGGGTCGTTCTACAGGTGTATCCGAGTTTAGTATGTTCTGCATAAAGTGTTCACGCTTCAGCATCTTTGGTGAATATCGCTGCTCGGGTTGATGTGATGAAGATGAGGTTTGACGGTTATGATGAGCAGGTGATAATGCTGATATATGAGAAACATCTGAGACGTGTCCCTGGCCACTAGATGATGCAGATGCAGCTGCAGCAAGGGACTTTGAATCTGCCAGAAGTTCACCCTCCCCATCAGCAGGAGCAATCTTTCTCTTTCGCGGCATCGGTGGTGCATTAGGATCGCGAGGTTTTCGAGGTTTTCGAGCAGCCTTTGCTGCATCAGCACCGTCCGAATTTCGAGGTTTCACAATGGTTCCAGGTTTGCGACCGGGCTTCTTGCGCGGGACGCCTGCAGCTGTTAATTGAACCCATTGGTTGTCGACAAGTGCATATCGTCTGGGTGGGCCCGTGCCTGATTGTGGTGGCATGGGGGGTGGAGGGCGTTCGCTGTGATTCTGGTGACCAATGTGTTGATATTGGCCATCGCTGGAGACAACAACGATCTCGTCATAATCTTGTGGTGCTCGGCTACCAGACCCATTTCGTGATGGCGAACCTGGTTCTGATAGTGATCCGGAAGGTGGCGAAGAGAGTTCGCCGGCTGATGAGTCGTATCGCGACATAGACGTGTCGGCGCCTGTAGCAGCCATGTTGAAGTATAGAGACGACAAATACCTTAGACTTGTTGTAGCGTGTATTACAAGATTGATTTGCTGGAAACACTAATGCAGCCCGTTATTGCATGAGAAAAATCGGCTGCTAAAGTTGGAAACAAGGGATATTAATGCCAGAAGCGAGTAAAAGAAACACGAATTCGCAGCATCAGATTCCAAGGATCTGATAAAGCGTCGCGTCAGGTAAGGCTGTGATTCAAATCGCCAAATGTCGAAAAGACTGGCGAATAGCGGTCGGTAGTGAGTGGTACACGCTAAAGGGTACAGAAATGCACCACACAATTTGGATACCAGGTACAGCGAATAGAAATGCCTGAATCTGTGGCGGGCGGGGCTCGTCAGAAACGGAATGGTTGCAGGCGGAAAAGCGTCCAGTCGGAGAGTGACGAGGTGAAACGAGCTGTGAGTGGCCAGAATGTGGAGTGCAGGTGCGGGCGGTGGAGACAGTTGAATCTCTGAATAGCCTCAAGATCTTGGGCTCGGAAACCACTTTGACCGTGAATGCAGCTTCCTATGCGAAAAGGAGAGCCGATTGCGGGGTATACGTCGTTTCGAGGGCGTCAAGAGGTACTGCTACACCAGGCGCAGAAAATGACGACGATTTGAAGATGATTAAGGTGTGCTAATAGTGTCAAATTGATGGAATTCGACAAATTCGACAATAAAAACCACTGGTCGTTGTTGGGGAAAATAGGTGGGAGGCGGATGTTTGGGTGAGTGAGAGGAAGAAAAGAAGGGAGGAAAAGGGAGGAGAAATGAGATGGGGATGGCTACGTTTTTTTTCGGGGCGACGACAATATTTCTTATTTTCCAGGCCAGGAAGGAGAAAAACGGGGCAAGCCAACAGCTTCTCTTGTTGCCAGCAGCTAAATAAGTAATGCTACGACTCGGAAACAACAAGACAAGACAAGACAAGACAAGACAAGGGGGCTCAATAATTTTGTCTCATGTCTCATCCATGCCAAGGAAAAAAAAAAACCAACGACATGATAGCCTCATAATTGCTGCGTGTGTCAGCTTTTGGAGCGGGCTGCAGACCAGCAGGCTGGGACATATTTCTCTCATTTCTCGTTTTCCTTTTCTGAATGTCGTAAAAACCCTGCCTTCACTGCAGCCCCCGCGGGCCGATGAGATACTATTTCGGGCTTGGCACTGAAACCCTGGACTGCAACTTGAGCAAGGAAACGCAAGGCACACGAGCAGGAAATAAAGCTTGGCACGGGGACTTTGCAAAAAAATCTACACTATCTTGGGGCTATTACTTAGTCCATTGCAAGTCTTGAATTGCCCAAGAAATCAAGGTGTCCATTTTGAGCAATTCGTAGTCTCGCATTGTCTGGCTTCCGGCATTTGGACGCGTCAAGCCACCGCCGCCACCTTATTTCCTTTATTTGTGTCTCTGCTGCCTCTGCTGTCTCTGCTGCCTCTGCTGTCTCTGCTGCCTTTGACAGAGCCCAAGATGGCGAGCGAGTCAGCGGGGAGCCGGGGCGGCGTTTCTTGTCCAGAGTCTAGACCTGCATCTCCTCTATTTGAAGGATAACGGCAGATGCAGCTAACATATCCGTACATCATCAGCCAATGTTACATTCCAGACCTGTTGCACTTTTGTAGACGGCATCCCTCAACTGCCGCTCAAAGTCAAAACTCTGTTCCCTCTCTATCTGCTACAGGCGCGCGTTGTGCGGCAGGAGTACGAGTCGTACATTAGCTTCTCCATATACACATGCACATCGAGTGGCTGGGATCCAATGTTTTGAAATGCCTAGAACAGTTACAGTGATGGCTTTGGTGTGACAACGGTGTTGGGTAACTTGCAGTTAGGTTAGGCTGGTGCTAACAGATGGATCTCAAAAGTCTAGTCTACGGCATTCAAGCTCGGAGACTCCACTGTTTGCATCTGAGGTACCGCACGCGAACTGACATTGACTTTTGCTGGTTGGCTGGGCAAACCTAAGCTGTGCAGTCGATAGCTGAAATCTCCAGCTGCGAGTGGTGACTGATTGAGTTCCTAGTGTCATCGACACACGGGTATAGGCAGATATTACATAGAGTTTATGCAATGATCGCAAGCCAATCTGCATATGAGGTTCTGGACTACCTCGCTATTGGTCTTGGGTCTCGGGGCACTCACACCCCATGTCACGTCGTCGTAATCTCAATGCATCTCAGAGATGACTCCAGACCACGATGAGTGGGACAGTGGGAATAGCTTCATAAAGAACAAGGCGGAATAAGAAAAAAAGAAAAGAAAAAAGAAAAAAACTTGCAAATGCAAATGCATGTCTAGATGAGGCTCCACTTGAAATCTGCAAAAATAAGCAAGTAAACCGAAATAGTGGAGTTGGTTGCTCTGGGTTCAGTGAAAATCCCTAACCGAGGAGAATTGCCAAAGCCCCGCGGGATATGTAAAACCTGGAGTGACAGGTGGAGAGAGTTAGAAAGGGGGAGGCGAAAAAAGGAAAAGGACAAAGTCTCAGATCAAAGTAAAGTTAAACAAGTCAGAGTGAGATGAATCGAAGCGAGACCGCCATGTCTCCATTTCCAACTCCGGTCATTCCTATCTTCAAATCCAGACTCAGATCATGATAAACAAAATCTCTCCCCGCTTTGAGTAGAGGAAGGATTACGGAGAAGTTGGGGAGCCAAGACGTCAGCGGCTGGTATGTGACCTTTTGGCAGCCAACATCGAGTCTGCAGTTGAAATTCCACCTCCAAAGACTTTAATTGGTTCTGAGAGGGGAGAGATAAAAATGGCAATCACCATTGGAAAGAGAAGAACTGGCCAATGATAGTATTCCTGACCCTGGTCGGGTTTGCAAATGCGTGCTAACAATGCGAGAGACGGCTCGTAGCGCCGAGGCTGCTGTAGGCATCTTTAACACTGTTAGAGTTTGATGGAGGTCAGGCGTCAATGACCAACATGCAATGCAAGACATGGGCCCAAAGAGCAAGCACACAAGCACACAAGCACGAGACACAATGATATGATGTGAGAATTTTGATCAAATTGTCAAGAGTAAGTATATAGATAGAATAGCCTATCTAGTAAGATAAGGCTATGCCAGGCACCAGGCCGTGGTCTTGCGTCTATCTACCACGACGAATAGAAGAGAAAGGTAAAATATAAAATAAAATAACCCAAAAATATCCGAAGCGCCCAGTGGCAATAAACAGGGTATCCGTAGGTATACAAGAAAATATCCGATAATGTAACAAGGTTATATCCCATCCCAAAGAAAACTCCATACATGAACGTCGTCAGTTACCAAAACAAAACAAAACAAAAAAAGGGTGGTCATGAAAAAAATAGAGAAAAGACAGCGCCTCATACCACTGAGGCAGTGTATGCTGCTCCTCTCTTTTAG